>JAHTLZ010000237.1:53378829-53486525 GCA_023846285.1 Phrynocephalus versicolor
TTTCTCTCTTGTTTCATTGTAAACCACCCAGAGTTGCTTTTTATTATGCATATTTATTTATAAATAAATAAATATGCATAATAAAACAAGAATATCATGGCATGAGTATTCTTGTGATAGACAAAAGTGTTGATGTATATTTCAAACCAAATACCGTATTAAAAACTGCATTTTTCTACACTTAAGATATCCTGTGTAGGAAAAGGAAATCTTGTTCTAAGAACCCTTACGCCCTTTCCTGAAAAGAGAAATATCTATTGAGGAACACGCTGACCTTTTTGTGTGTCTTTTCTTTGTGGCCCACTTGGTGACCATGAGACTTGCAGAGAGAATTTTACTTGCACCATTTTGTCTCTTGGACGTCATCCTCAATAAATCCTCAAACTGGTCAGGAGCATTTTACAGCAGTTACTCCACAGGGGAAGAAATGAAAGACATGTCCTGTGGGGAACAATCACGCACCAACCGAGCAGAGAAAAAGATGACCTAATAGAGTTTTTGGGGGGTGGGGTGGGGGTGGGAGTGGGAGTGGGTTGTCTCAGATTTCCAGAATGATATTTTTAAAAATGGATGAGAACAAGAGAATGATTCATAACCTCTTATTCCTTTGAAGCAAGTAATACTAAAAGGCAATGCTCTCTACTCCATTAATCACTACAAAGATACTAGTATGTGAATGAGAGGCAATCCATGCTGATTTGTTTAAAATGCCTTTTGTGCCACAGACTATTACTTGTCTTTAAATAGTAAAATACAAACATACCGTATTTGGCTTCAGTTCTATAGTGTAAATCTGGAACAGATCACTACTGGTCACAAGCCATTACACTTAAGGATTGTTTTGGGGTTTGCAAGAACAAGTTAAATTTAACGCTGTACACTAGAATTTTGGATCATTGTCATATTTGTTCTGTGCAGCTAATGCAGTCTTGTGACAGCTTCAGCAGGGAGACCACTGAGGCATGGAAACATGTCTCTTTTACCAGACACAGAGTGGGGGTTGAAAGTGATGCAGATCAGCTGCCAGTGATTTTGAATCATGTAGCTAAAGGGTGATGTCTTGACTTTGAAATTGTTCATTTTGTTACCTTTGATTTATGTCACCTATTATTATATAGCATTTTGCTTGTGCCAAAAGCTACATTTGTCGTATGCAACTCATCTCATGCAGTAGATTGCCATTTTCACTTTGCCAAAAATGAAGTAAATTACAGCAGCTCACTTAAAGTACCCTGCTTATGTACAACTCACTAGTACACAGTGACCCGGGCATCAATGCATTTTGAATATAGGATATTGAAGTTCAGATCCCCCATTAGTCAGGGAGCTTTCTGAGAAAACTTGGAAAGTGGGTGGGGAAAAATAACCCTTATAATTTTAACCTGAAGTATATTAATATCAAGCACTCTGTCTTCTCAATCATATTGGGTTCCTGTTAAAATTTAATTTTATCCAAGACTGCATCCAGGTTTTTTTAAGGATTTAAACTTTTGAGTTGAGTCTTCTAGATGATGCATAAGGATTCCTGATCAGAACAAGCAAGAAAACTAAAGTCAAAAACAGTTGTTATATACCAGATACGTTTCAACATACATATTAATTAAAAAGAGGGTACAAAAATATCATTTCTGCTGACACTGAAAGGGTAAACTGATGCCTCAAACTGGATAGGAGAGAAAAACCATTGCTCTTCCCAAAGCATTCTGTTCACAGCTTCTTGTCAGCATTTAGGCATTTATTCCACACTTCACTCGTTCCATGACCTAATTACCATGTACATTAGTGGGAACCCTGGGGGGGCTCTGACAGAGTTCAACAAAAAGTCCTGAGACAGACTGTGAGAGAGGCTATATGGGTTGCATCTAATAATAGTTTAGCCATTTAATTACTCTCAGTTTCCTTGATCTTTGCTGAGCCAAAAGGCACCGTAGCCCATTGAAGGGTTTGAATGTGTTGTGTTTACCTGTGGGAAAATGCTGGTATCCCAGTAAAGGGCCATCAAAAGAAGAACTGCAGAGGACACCTTGCATGTGATCACCAAATATATCACCTGCACATCTCATGTGTATTGAGAAATACTACCCTAGTTTAAAGAAGCTGCCTTGTAACAAATTAAGGAATTGCTCAAATATTCTGCATATATAAGATACTGAATTTGGCATTCTTTGTTTGCATTGTCTTCTGACAGAAGAACCCAGAATGTATCAGAGAGTGTTTCAGCAATTCTTTTTTATTAATTGAATTGGAAGATGGTTCTTATAGGAATACTACAGAATAAAATAACCCGAACAGATTTGAAAGCCCTTGGCAGCTGTATCATAATAATGTCTACTTCAAATAAATGTAGGTCATATGTACAGCTTATAAATCTCAAGATTAGTTTATCCTCGTTTATGAAGTTTCGGGTTGCTGCTGTTTCTGTTTAATTAATATATATAGTCTGCTAGGGAAATGATAAACTGTTTACTCAAGACAAACTGCTGAATTGGTGTGTATGTTCACTGTTAAGGAGCTCACATCTGCTTTATATCCTAGGAAGTCACTGCACTGGGCTTATATCTAAGCAAATGTGCTAGAATTAAGCTGTGTGTGTAGGGAAGTGTTCCAATTGTTAGGAATTACGTCTGGATCTTGGTTCAGTCCCAACTCCCATGTCATCGACACGGAATGCAGATCCTATCCAAATTGGAATTGAGCCACTGGGTTGAGAAAGTTACAGTACTTTCCTCATATTTTAGTGGTATGATTCATTGAGGAGGCTTGTTGAGGGAGTGTCCCTCAAATATTCTGAAAATCTGTAACTTCCGTGAATAGTATCAAGAGAGATAGACATTCCTCCTGGGTTGAATTTGTTAGGGCTCTGAAAAAATGTTTAGGATGTTTTGACATATAGCACTACAGTATCTTTTAGCTTATCATTGATTATACATTATTTTTCAGATGGACGCCTACCTCCTTTGTGTACACGTTTAATAAGTGTTGGCAATTTAAATAAACCAATATATCTTTTAACATACTGTATGTATACACACTCCTTCCACTTGAAATGTCTGGATGGCTCCTCCAGGTGTTGTGGAACAGTGCCGCCCATAGGCCTGTTGTGGAATTTGCCTCAATTAAGTATCCAAAGAGTCTCTTGTTCTTCAGGCAGGAAGCTATGTAAAACTGTGTAGGTAGATGTTTTATTTCCTCAGCTCCTTGGAAGTCACTGGGTTGTCCAAGACTTTCTGTAGTGTTGCTTCTTGCCTAGTCACGGCCATTCATTGCTGCTGAGGGCTGTTTTCAAAGATCACTGTAACCCTTGCTACCAAGTTCTTTGCAACAGTCAAACCTGCGGTTAGCATCTGTTACAAAAACTGCATGAAACCCCCTTTCTTCACTTTTCACAAGCTTAATTGTGGGGCTTAAACATGTAATACAGCTAGAACTATAGAATGTTTTAAGACCACTGCATATCCATGTGGCAAAGTAGACATGAGTAAGTTTACCATACGCTACATGTTTTCCTTTAACTGAAATAAAGAAAAGGGGCATATTTGTCTGAAGTACCCTTTTTCAAACATTATAGAAATTAGTACCTACTATCTACCTACCTACCTTATATACTGACAATCAGTGCAAAGCACTCTTCTGGGCTGTTAACAATAGTTGACACTTACAGTAATGAACAGTAAGTACACAAGAATTAAAGCCTTAATAGACGAGGATCAAATGGCACCAAAGACAGTTCTCTGTATGATGCCAGAAAGATGGTGTCTAATCTGCTGTTCTGGATTACAACAATCCTAAACTAGAACTGCCTAACCAGGACATTTATTTGTGAATGATTTACTCTGGTGGCAATACTTGTACTAGACCAATGCAATTGGAGCAACTGTAGTGCCGCTCCTTCTCAGGTGCGCCCATTTCCTTGCCCGCAAGAGAACCAAACTTGTACTTTCTGATACTTTTACACAGTTCCAGGTCCAGAGCATTGGGACTCACACAAGTATGACATTCAGCACGGCTGCTGTGGTCTCCTGACACTGAAAAACACAAGACCTGCTGACATTTCCACTTGTTTTTATGCATTCTTCTCTTGTCCCACAATGGCTTGGGACCTGACTCTCTGGTGGAGTGGATCTCCCAGAGATCAGCTTCATCCCGACCGACCAGAGCTTTGGTCATCTTTTCGCTTCGGGTAGCCACTCTGAGAGAGGCCCATCAGGTGTCTGCTTGTAATCGAGCCTTCTCGGTGGCCGCCCCAACACTCTGGAATAAGTTGCCGCCGGAGTCTCTGACGGCCATTAGGAAAGCCTTAACGACCTTGCTTTTGTGGAAGCCTTTGGTGAACACTGAGCGTACATCTGTGAGTTGTTGGTTGTTTCATCTTGTCCCTGCCCTTTTTCTTGCCAGACTCTTTGTTGTCGTATTACTTGTGTTGTTTATCATTTTTGTTTTTTTAATCTGATATTTGTTTGTCTATCATGTGGGTTTGGTTGGGTTCTTGTATTTGTTATTTGCTGTACACCACCCAGAGTTCCCATGGGAAAATCAGGCAGTTAACAAGTACAAATATAAATAAAATAATGTTGGTATATGATTTGTGCTTTTCAGAGAAAAGAAGCTGAAAACCAGAGTGCAAGAGCTTGTGAGTGCCTTAGAAAGACTGACAAAGAGCAGTGAAATCAGGCACCAGCAATCTGCTGAGTTTGTTAATGACTTAAAAAGAGCAAACAGGTAAAAGTGTTGCCCCAGTAAATGCAGCATGTACCTAAATGGGCTAATTTGGTGTGTTGGGGTTGCCATGCTTATGTTGTGCACTACCGTTTGAGTGCAAAATATGCAGAAAGACAATATATGAATAACATGACTGATTTTACTTGCACATGTATATCCTGAAGGAAATGACAATTTGGGGGCTACATGCCAAGATGCACTGCAATAGGGCTTCAGAGCCTTCTGGCCTTCCAGGTCTTGATGAAGAAGTATCCATCTATAGCTACCTGATGAAGTAACCTAGTGGCAGAGCACATACTTTGCATAGTTCCTGGTTCAATTTCCTTCAGTGCCAGATGCAGTAACTAAAGAATCTAGCTACAAACCATGAAACATTGCTACCAGTAACCTTTAAGTCTAGTTAAAACTACTGGACCAGATGAGTCAGTCATCTAACCTGCATGACAAAGCTTTAGAGGAAATTCAACCAAGTTTCATCTTATAATCTTTCACACTTGTTTAGGCTGGCTGGTCCTGATGGGACTTTGAAAGAAGCAATATTCTGTGATCAACAGTAATAGAAGCATACTGTCATTGAAATATGTATCTAAGATATAACCAGACAGATTTAAGGTGCTCATATACACAATCTTGAATCACTTTCCATTGCTCTTTCCCCCCCAACAGTAATCTTGTGGCTGCCTATGAGAAAGCAAAGAAGAAGCATCAAAACAAACTAAAGAAACTGGAATCCCAAATGATGGCTATGGTTGAAAGACATGAGACTCAAGTGAGGATGCTCAAGCAAAGAATTGCTTTGCTAGAAGAGGAGAACTCAAGACCTCATACCAATGAAACATCACTTTAAGAGGGAAACTTTAACGAGGGCCCATGTGCCATTGCAAATGCTACCCCTTGCAAGCCTTGTTTTAGCTAAAAGATGGAGAAGGGGGATCCAAGACAGCCAGGAAGAAATGAGAGACCAGCAGTGTCAGGTTTTGGCTAACAGCAGGAGCCAAAAGAAGAAAAACATTTTTGGATGGCTGTGTGTAATCAGACAGTGCCTGGCAGTAGATGCCTCTCTACATCAAGGTTCTTTACAGTTATTTTATTCACCTTGTTGCAAATGACCCTTCCTCAAAATTGGTCTGGTAAGAACACACCTCTGTTCTTGTTTGTCAAACATTTTCTAGTGAGTCCATTGCAATACTGAAGGAATGTTTAAACAGCAACACGCAGGTAGCATTTCTTTGGGACAGAAACATTTATCCTCTCTACCTCCTTTCTGCTACTCATCTGCCTCTCTAGCCTCAAAATGCACAGCTGTTTAGCACATGGAATGTCCCTTCATTTATTTGTAACCAGTCTCTGGTTACAAACCAAGCCAGGCATTCTTTAGCGAGTGACATCTAAGGAAGTAATAATCCTTGCCTCCAGATGAAGATGATCGGAGATTGCAGATAACTAGCACAGCATGTCGTTAACATCCTTGAGGTTTTAAATGGCTACATAGTCACGCAGTTCCAGCCACAATCTGGGTCCGTTTCAAATCATCTTTCCCTTACATCTTCTTTCCAAGTCAGGCACTAACTGAGGACTATTGCCCATTACCCCTACTGACTGCTCCTAGTCCACATATATGAGCACACCGAACAGGTGAAGAATTTTCTCTCAAAATCAGCTAAAGTATTAAGTAGAGTTGACACCTCTTTCGTGATGGACCCATTTTCCTCTTTCTGTTTGTAACTGCTCTTGCTGGGGAACAGGTGGCAATAGCTGAGTGGAAGTGCCCTAACATTGTCACTGTTACCCAAATCCAGCTTGTCAAGAAACATAATTTATGCTAAGTATGAGAATAACCACTCAGTTAAGCAAGCAAACAAATATACCTCTGCTGTACATTATTCAGAATAGCATAAGAGGGCACAGCTTTATGCTTTGTTGCAACACAGAAGACTGGCAAGAATGTGTCCCAGGACAGCATTAATCTTTTTCATTTCTGAAGGCTGTTAAGAGGTGTCATTTCTATACAGTTGAGGCAAGGTTAGCATAAAGTTGATTTGTACAGAGTCAAAAGCAGTTGATGTAATTTCATTCAGTTTGCTATGAATCTTTTGGCCAAGATTATAAAGAATGTTTCAGTGAATGTAGATTCCCTCCCTAAAATGCTATTGTGTGAAAACTCATTTGCAGTTATGGTACTAGTTCTTCCCACTCAACTCTTTAAAACCCTAGTTCTCACTGGTAATGGAGCAGAGGGATGCCATACAAAAAAATTTCCCTCGATTTTTAAAAGTTACATAAAAAGAGCAGTAATCTTTATTAAAGAAAGTCAGATCATTATTTTCTCCTCTAGCTATAAAGACAACGGTAACTCTTTACTGCTAGTACGGGCAGACTGAAGGATCAATAGTCAAATTGATCACTAGGAACCAAGGGAGAAATGTCTCAAAATGGCACATGCAACTGGGGTGCCTTGTTCTTAGATCTCTTTTCCGTCTTGCACTGTGATTCTTAGAATGCTTGCAATAAAAACAATTGTAATAGAATATCTTCCTAAGGTTTTCTAGTGTTCTTCCATATATTTTTACTAGAGCTATAGTGAGGTGCTTTTCATGAATTTAAGATTTTAGATTCTTGTGGCTGTTTTCTTATCTTCTGATATGGCAGCTCTAAAATATGTAATTTTAGAGTTTCATTTTTTACAAGTTGCAGTTCTTTGGGGCCTTTTAAAATTTGTTTTGAGATTTCAGTATCTTTAAACTAATTTAAGTTGCACTGTTGCCCATAAGAGGAATCCTGTTTTAGGGATTAGCTTTTCAAAGGCATGTGCATCTGAAAAAAAATTAACCTTCATGATGCATATTTAGTTTTCATTCAAAGCTAATAATATCATCCTTAGTTTTTATTTTTTTATGTAGCACTGTTGTTTTTGAGGAAAATTCTGAGTGTAGGTAACTACTGGGCACACATTCCACTAACCATCTTATCATACAGGCATGTCTCATATTTCTAAACAAAAGTATCCTACATAAAGAAATACGAGCGTCTTCCTAAATGAAAAACTAAATGCCTTCATTAGGAGGGGATGAAATGTAAGTGATGAGAAATCATTTTTCTCTTTTTGTCATTATTGGCCAGTTACTGCTAGACATGTTAGCTCGGACTGTTGGGTTTCTTCCCATTTTCAAATTGATAACTGCACTTGTTACTCTGGATGTATTGCTACTTTAAAACATTCTTTTGCTAGTTTGATTTAATGGGTTCACTATTCTGTTTAATAAGCATGGTAATTAACCTTTTGTTAAAAGTCAGTAATTTGAACAGTGTTTTGCTTTACTGTAATTACGGTATAAGAAAAGTAATTTCCTTACTATATGCATTCATAATGTCTTTGTTCCCCTTTGTTAACACTTCATAAGTATTTACAACCAGCGACTGCATTAGTGCTTTTAAAAAATTCTTACCAGGTAAGCTTTTACACCTAGATAAGCTGCCCCAACAAAGAAAGATGAAGCTTGAAAGCAAGTCTTTCACTGCCAGCCAACCAGCTCAACACCAAACATAAGGCAAAATGGTACTAACAGTGTTAGCTTGCAGAAATTTCAGGACAATTAATGGAGAAGTTGGCAATTCATAAAGAATGAAACAAGTTCTGGGGTTTCATTTGATTCATACAGTATTAGTTTTTTCATTTTATCCTGCCTTCTGCTGATGGAAGTAAGGATTTAAGACAACATCAAACTATAGTTAAGGTAGCCTATTTATAATTTGGCCATAATATATGAAATCAGAAACCAGAGGTAAAGCAGTAGCTTCATCTCAAGAGGCAATCTCTATGAAATTTCAAGGCAGAAGCCAATAGCTAGATCTAAAGCATGGCTTCTATATGTTTTGAAACTGATGCACTCCATTGGGTTGTTTGGCATGGTATCGTTGAGTTGAAATAAGTTTTCTTAGTACTGTTTGGACATGCCCTGTGATCTCTTCATTTTCATTCACGAATGAATTATGACCTGATTCTTCAGCTAACTAGAGAAGGCATAAGGACACTGGGAATTCTCTTATATTTTTCACTGTCAGAAAAAGCATTACCGTGTGTGTATAAGTAATGAGTATAACTCAATTCTTGGTAAGAAGATGGACCTTCCAACTGTTAACATAGAGGTACTACCAACTAAACTGGACCTTTTGAAACAACAGGGAGTCCTTCACCCAGACCCAACTCAGGTATAATAATCCTGCGTGCTGATGGTGTTCATCTTCCATTAAGCTGCATGTTTTGCATAAAATTTCAGTAACAGCATAGCACTGAAAGGTCCATTTCCACCTTGGTTTTGGTTTGGAAGGGTTCACATTTCCTGCTGTTTGGGCTGGGCTGGGCCTAAAGTGAGAGGTGAAATAATTTCAAAGGCTAGCCTTGTTCCTTCATTACTCATTGAATCAGGAATTTTTTTTTCATCCTACAATTTACGCATTAATTCCATAGACTACCGCCTTTTTCATTTACTTCTCAAAAGTTTTATAACTTTCCCATCCCTCTGCCATGAGCTTCTCAAACCCATTCCTATAAAGAATCCAGTCCATTGCATTGTGGTGGCTGGTTGAATACTAATGTCTCTTGGAAGACTGTTTTGACCCACACCTTCCTCAAGTATTGACTCTACTGTTCTGAGTGTTAGACAGTGTCTCATTTCTTATAATGGCACACAGGCACTGCTTTCAGATAATCTTTGGGGCCTGCTTTTTGTCCTGTCAGCTTCTGAAATCTGTACACTTTCTTCACCATTGGCAGCGCCTTTGCAGTTATCAAGGTTTTTTAAATTCATTTTCATCCACAGTAATGAGATGCAACCTTCTGCAAGATATAGTCCTTTCCTGTCTGTTTTATTGCATGCTGACCAACATGAAATTCATGTTCTGGCCAGTCCAAATTTAAGGGCAGTCTTAATTTCCTCAACATCCACTGTCCACAGTTTTATTGAGGTGCAGTATATTGGACCAAAACACTTCTCAGCAGTGCTGCTGAATATTAACTATACAATGTACAAGCCATGTTTGTCTTGTATGGCACTTGCTCACATACAAAACAAATCTCAGGAATTTTACTATAAATGTGTACCTTTAAAAGACCAGTCACTTCTGAATCTTTGCTAATGTGTCAACACAGATTATTTCTATGAGAAGTACTGGCACTAAGATCACATCAATTCAAGGTATTACTACTGGTATTTTTCACCCAATCTTACCACACCATGTACAAACATCAGCTCCTGTATATTTGTAACTATTGGTCAGATTCCTCCAAGAACCTAGTAAAGTTACACCAAAATCTGTCATGTCATTGATATTCTGCATATGAGTTGGCTTTTTAAAAAAAACAGTCATGCAATTAGTGGGAAGAGATAATGGTTGTGCCCTAATCAGCTATAGGAATGCATGAACCATTATAAGCTTCCATGCATGGAAATGAAAAATACACACTTTGCTGGAGATAGGCAGTTCACTCATCTATTTTGGCAGGAAACTGCAAAGCCGTTATTTCCAGACTGTTCGATGGAGCCATGTTTTGACCTTAATGACTTTCTGTGTAACATAAGTTAAGATGACTATGTTTATTCTCTAGAGGCAACAGAAAAGACTGGCCCATCAGTGTTATTTTTGTAAGGACTGTAGTCATTAGCATTTTACCACTTCAAGTCAAAGATGTTCTATAAATCATGTGTCTCTTCATTCCAGGGACTGAAATCAGATTCAAAGGTAGAAAAAGAGATCTGGTCATTACAGTACAGTGGTGCCTTGTATAAAAGAATTAATTCGTTCCAAATGAAATTATGTTAAGCAAATTTTCCTTTATACAAATTCCCATAGGAATGCATTGAAAATGGAGTAATCCCATTTTTATGTTGTACGGATTTTCCCCATAGGTGATTATATTAAACAAATTTCCTCTATCTCCTGAATTTTTTATGTTGTACAGATTTTATGTTATATATACAAGCTGTTTGTTATACAAGGGTCCACTGTATATGATCAGGCTTGAAACAGCGTGTTCCAGTTTAACAGGCTCAGTTGGAATTTCCCTGATGTTGAACATACAGTATACTGTTGTTTTTCGGGGGTGGTGGTGGTGAGGGGGGTGATGGCTGAAAAAAAACAAAAACTCATTTTTGCAACCAATTGAAAAGTAAATTCAGCCTTGTGGAAATGCAATGAATTGTTCTGTATATAAAGGCTTTTGATCTAGCAAAGGAGTCAACAAAGTAAATGGGGAGAGGCCACCATTTGTCCCACTTCTGCCAGCTACTCCAGAGACTGCAGAAGGAATTTGCAAAAGCTGCCCTTCCTTCCACAACACAGAGCATCCCCTGACTAGGTCTCTTCCTGTGGGTAGAAGAGCGGTCAGCTTTCAAACCATCTATCTCTGTTCAACATCAGGCTGCCACCTGACAAATGTATGCACTCTCCATTCTATTGTGTTAACAGAAATGTTTTTCTTATGACAAATCTAATCAGTTACTCCATCACTGTAGTCTAAATGTGATATGTTTAGTTGCATTATTAGAGCAAGATTATCTAAGAATGGATGAGTTGTCATACATTGCATGGAACACATTTTAAATCTTACGTTTTCAGCTAAGGTATAAGCTTTTTATACTAGCTTGAATGTATTGTTCTTTACAAAGCACATATGAGTTTTGTGTTAAATGTCAGTATTGATTTACTGTATATTGGCATTTTGCATTGAAAACTAAGGTTTTTTATTTTTCCCAACTGCTTTATATCTTCAGCTGCTGTAAAATAGCTGTCTTGTGTTTATTTGATATAGAATTGTAAAAATGGCATTTATTTATACAGAGGCATTTATAATACTTTTACAAATGTTCTTATATTCTGAATAAATTTCTAATGCTAAACTGTCACTAAGCCTTCAATCATATGGAATACCTTTGTGCAGTTCCTCTCCTTTATATGCACAATGCCTGGTTCCAGAACAAAGAAAAGTGCTCTTAGCTGATGGTGTATGCAACACAGCGTGATATACCTGAGAAAATAAATTTTCCTTTGTTTACGTAAAAACACACGTGAAAAAAATCAACATTTTTAATGACAAATGATATACATAAACTCAGTACACTTCTCAGACAACAGAAGTTAACTGATTAAATTGTTTTGTTTTGTTCTCACATTCAGAGGGATGTAAATGCAATTCCACAATTTTAACAAATACCAGGATATGCTTCTGAAGAATGTGTCTCTCTTGTTTCCTTTAGGCATTCTCCTGCTCAGGAAATCCCAGCTTATGGGTGGGGGAGTGGCACAAGGAACAACCTCACTCCCAACATCCACACCAAGTTTGCATTAAGCAGTTATTTTAAAGAGGAACTTCAACTTGTGTTGTTCAATATGAGCAAAAGCAAACATGGTTCCCAGTCACAGGGAGACTTAAGCTGCTCAGCTAAACTTGGTAAACTGGAAAGAGCTGTCGGAGGCAACACATACACTCCCATGGTTTCTGCCCAGTTTGGAATTCCCTATCGAGGCATAATGCCTGAACTGACTTCAACTGACCAACAATACTGTAGCCATCTAATGTTAGTTGGACTTCTGTAATTGACAATGTCCATTATGGCTCGGCAGTAGAAATGTACAATTTTACAATTCAGACAAGTAATCACATTCAAAGTCAATACAGTCATCCACAACTCCAGTACTTTTATCCTAGCAGTCAGTATTTCTGTATAAAATACAAAAGTACCGTAATATTGATCAGTTTTTTAAAAGCAACTGCAGAATAAATATAAAAAAATAGCATAGAGTACTAAGATTTCTAACAAGGTCTTTCAGAGACCAATCAGATCATTTAAACTTACTAAAAAATGAAACAGCTGTATCTTTTCTACTGTTTTTCAGTAAAGAGTTGAAGCAAGATCTACACACTTGAAAATTAGCCATCTGCTGCTCATCTCCTTTTGAGACCGAATTCACTTGTACCTAAAAATTGCAGGGAGGGAGAGATCACCCATGCTAATATCTGTCTGCACCTCCTCATTCAGTAAAGCTACTTAAGCCCACATATATTAGAGTAATGTGAATTAATAATACCAGTGTCAAAATGGGACCATGTTACCTGCTATGCATGCTCCTCAGGTTATGCTTGAAGAATGTCCCAGTCAAAAGCAAATGATTACCATAGCTGGACTATTTCCCACAAAATATACTAGCAAAAATCTTACACTTTAAACAAACAGAACATTGTTAAATTCAAATGTATTTAGGTTCTAGACTACTATATTTCTTAACTTTGAAAAAATAAACTGAATTCGCCAAGAAGACCCTTCTACAATTATGATACTGTAGGCTACAGCTGATAGGGGGATACATTTATCCTTTTACAAAAATGCCTATGCAGAACATTATCTCCTAAAACAGCCGATACGAGCTGGGAACTGCATCTGAGGATCTTCACATTCTTTAGGACTCTGATATATTAGCTGATGTAGGTAAGATATTTGCAAAATGCATACTTTTCTTGACCTGATCCACGCTTTTCACTTTTTATAACATTGGTCCATTAAATGAATTGCATAACAGAGAATTCCTGCATTTTCATTCTACAATAAAATGTGTAAATTTCCAAACAGTTGTTGAACAGCACACTGTGTTTCACTTTAATCCCATGGGAAATCATTTTATAGACTACTATTAGAATTTTTTTCTTAAAGTATACTGCTTATAACTAATCTGTTTTGTCTAAACTGCCGCAGAGCTACTCTGAACAAAGCCAAAAGCTTGTATTTGACAATCAAGATTCTTTTAAACTGAATACACAGACCTCCCACTTCCCGGGATGCTTTTGAAACATCCTATCTTTTCAAGCAGTTTATTGCGCAGCACAGGATGCTGCTGCTTGAGGAACCTAGAACAAGGATATGTGGAAGTCACTGTGTGATTCTTTGGATCCTGGCTGGCCATTGCCTATCTTCCACAGAAGATTTTAACCCACCAAGACAGTCGTCTCTTCATGATCCTGATGAAAAGACTTTATTTTGCCTTGTTTACTGTCATTTCAATTCAGATAGCTTACCACCTGGAAACAGAGTGAAATGTATATCAAGTATAAGCATACAGGGCATGTGGCATCTGTTAATGTCTACTAGAGATGGGCACAAATTGAGCTGTGCCTCTTTGTAAGAAACTGGCCAGGGTGTCTTTCCCAGGCCCCATACCAGCTGGCCCACTCACAGGCCTCAGGGTTTCTCCTTCTGCAAGCAACATTCCAGAGCAGGCAGGATCTCAGACTGCCCTTCCCCATCTGGCCACTGACCACTCTTGATGAGGAAGAGCAAAGAGGATTCTCCCTGAGCAGCCAATGAAACAGACACTTTCCTATGAATCAGTACCACTCAATGTGTGCCTATCTCTAATGTCTACAGCAGAAGGGAGCATATTCAGCTCAGCATCTTTGTTTTTCCTTTCTTAGAACAACTAAGCTACATATGATTAATACATGAACCTAATTCTCTATGTGTATTTCCTGTGAGAAGTCCTTCACAGTACACCACACGTCTGCATGAAATACAAGCATGCTAGGAAGCAAAAAAAAAAAAATGAATGGACACATCACTGACATAAAATTCTGCATAGTGAGCTAAAAAAAATCTCAAGTTCTTGAAATTGAGAATTGGTGGTCTGCATTTTTCCTGCCTGGGAACAAACATGTTATTTTAGATGGGGCAGAAACACAAGGAAATGAGAAGAGAGGCACTTGCACCACCTATTTCATCTTCATCAAACATGTCAGAAGCTGCTCTAAGGACAGAACATATCTGATACTTCCTAATTTGTAGGGTTACATGATAATCTGCCCACATGCTGCCTGATACAGGCAAATAGCCACCACTGTATGACAGCAATGATTAGGACACAAGTGAAAAATGAAAATATTGCGCATGAAGTGTACAGCAGGGCTAAGTATGACAATTCAGCAACATAAAATACTATCATTGACACACAAGTATTGAAATGAAAAGGCTGTCTGCAGTTGCTGGGAAAGTTAAGAGCAGCTCAACATTACAACTCTGTTCCCACCTCCTCCACTCTGCTTTCCCAAAAGCTTGGGTACTGGATATAAAATCTTTCAATAGCATACAAGCCTAAGAAGGCCAGCAAAAAAAATCTTAACAGCATAGCCATAAGTGTAATAAGATTAAAGATTCAATAGAGAGACGGACAGAAGGACGGACAGATAGATAGGAGGACCACAGGGAGTCCAAAGAATCCCATTTAAAGCCTTATGTCTGTTGAACCTGCTTTGCATTTGTATAATTCAACAGAAATTAAAAATCAAAAATGTGACCTAAAAAGAATCCAGTGAGCAGCCCTCATAATTCAACTTGGTGTAGCAAGCTATGTCTCCCATAAAAGCAGGGGAGATGAGCACCAAATACACAAGCAATAAAATTTTTCCATTCACAAATCATTTATTCCCATCTTTTTAAAATGCCCATATGTCAGAGAAACCAACATCTATCACAGTCACCAAATTGCCTGTTCTTCACTGTTTTACAGAAATCTGTGTAAACCATATGCCTGCACTTTGGAATACACAAGTATAAAATGATTCAGTTCAACATTTCCCAGGCTAAATAAAACAAAACATTACACATTAAAAATCAAACAATGCAAAATGAAATGTTCGCAGTGCAAGGCACCCAGGAATCAATGAAGCTGTTCATCAACCATTTTTAAGACATGATAGCAATGAAATTAAGAAACACAACTTTATGAAATATGGTGCCTTAAAAAAGTGACAAGGTATTGCATATTTACCAAGTGTATTTGCAACCTGTTTTAAAGCTGGCCTAATTAACCCAGATTATTTTTCTATAGGCTTTAGAAATTCTCAATGAAAAAGACCGATATTGTCTCTGCTGATGTTTTTCTTCACCAAATGCAAATTACATTTTGCAGCCAGAATTCTATCTAGGAAACAAGGGGCAACAGAGAAATCCTATAAGCCTTCTTCCTGTTCCAGCAGGACCCCCTTTGCAACCCCAGACTTGCACTGGTTGTTGAGATGGGTCATACAAGGAGGTGTCCTACCCGAATGAAGAAAACATTTTCATGATTGCCCTTCTATTCTTAATAGGATACTGTATTGGCCTATATAAGTGTCAAGACAGAATTTACACAGTTTAACACCAAGATATATGACTTTAGAGGCTTCCTCTCATATTTGCTAGCAGACCTATTTAAGTATTCATGCAAAAGAATCCATGTCATCTTCAAGATTCACATATATGTATCTGTGCCCCTCTAGTTCATCAATGGCAGTCGTTCCCCACCTTGAGTAACCCAGGTGTTCTTGGACTACAACTCTCAAAGACCCTGGGCAGCACAGCTTGTGGTGAAGGCTTCTAGGAGTTGCAGTCTAAGAACACCTATTACACCCAAGATTAGGAACCACTGATCTGTAACATATCACAAAAGCAGTAGCATAGAAGTAACACTCCTGGGATGTCAAATATCAGAAAAGGACTGCCACACAAGCAGCCTAGAAATCTAATTTTCAATGAATGAGAATTTACAGAGATAGGCTCTTCTATTGCTAAAAAGAAACAACACACACTGAATATTGGACACAAATTTTGCCCCAAGATGGTAAAGAGGAAAATACCACTTCTGGCCTTCAACCAGCTTTGTCTTGGCAGGTAAGCACAAGTAATAAATGTATACTAAATGTATAATAAATGTGGTGGCCAGACATATAATCTGCCAGTGTGCCTATCGCTTAATCGTTTAAAAAACAACCCATAAGCTATACTTGAGTTAATTGCCAGCTCTTTCCAAACCATGTAGAAGAAACAAATAGTTTTATAATTTTAGATATAATCTTCACTGTAGATTCTTTTTAGCCAGAGAAAGGAACAGATTGAAAGGAATTTTCAAAATAACAGGCTGTGTGCTTCGTTTTCAGTATGCAAAAGAAAGATGCTCTACTCGACAGCCCAACATCAAGTCTTAACTCCTTAGGACAGATATTTATAAACAGAAGTATTCAAATAAAACCATTGGTATGAACGGCCAAGGTAAACTGGAGCTCTGAGCAGTACTGAAATTCATCAGTAGCTCTGTAGACAAGTTACAATCAAGTTTGCATGCCTCTATATAACTCGGGGATAACGTTTTAAATTCAATTTTCTTGTATTCAGGCTTGCAATTCCCAACCCCCACCCCCAACAAATTAAACTTTTGAAGTTTCATGCATTTTTGCAGCATCCTTTTGCAGCATTGACAATGTTTTAATGCAAACTCATGTGTAACTTCAGACATATATATTAGCTGAATTGGGTCAAATACCACAGATCATATGTTTACAAATCTAGTTAGCAGTGCAATAAACAAGCTGTGGGAGGAATGTGGCAAAAGTGCCTCCCTGCCTCAGCCACGGAGACTCCAACCAGCATGAGGCATTGAAGGACAGCTGTGATAGTAGTGAAAGCCTGGCTCTGAATCCTCTTCCAGCAACTTGGGACCAGAATCCACTCATTCCACCCCAAACGAGATGTAAAATGCAATTATTTCTATCCTGTATCTTCAAAAGGAGCTTACTAAAAATTAGAAAATTAGTACAAAGAAATAAAACTGGCCATGTCTGAATAACATAGCTCCCTGAAGCTTGAAAAACAATTAGTGAGCAGAATTCACAGTTTGATGATGATAAAACAATTTTAAAACATGCCTGTGTAGAGAATTTCAACAAACAAAAAATAAAGGAAAAGAATTTCCTTCAAACATCAGATGACTCAAGAAAAAACAATTTTGTACTCTCAAAACAGCCATTTGCTTTTTGCATACAAAGCCACAAAAGCTGTAAACCCTAAGAGAAATATAGAGCACTGGTGTCCTTCCACCCTGTTGTGAAGTCTTAGAAACAAAAGACAAACTGTGCATGAGAGGACATCTAAATTTGTAAGAGAACAACATATCACTAGGCTTAAAATACATATCTGAAAACTAAACATACAAAACATCAAACAAATAAAAAATGCCCTGTAATGCATAGTTAAGATCTAGCAAATGATATACTGCAAAGTATTTCTGCAGGTATAAGCTACAATGCATTATAGTACAACACTGTGTGGAGCGCTCCCATAACTTCTATGAGGACAAAGCCTTCCAGCCCATCACCAGGCCCCTGCACTGCTATAAAACCTGAGAAACAGTAAAGGCTGGATTTAAGAAACCTACTCAACTGTCGAGGGCCAAGTCTCTGACAAACCTGTGCAACTGAATAAGGATCAGAGATCAAAACATTTCATTATAGCATCGTGATCAAACTTAAAGCTCAGAAAAGCTTGTGAGGAGAACGGGAGTTTGCAATGGCCATTGCATGGCACTGATTGTCCAGGTTCTAGGAGCTGGTCTTCATTCGCACAACACATGTCATACACTGCGTCTGTATTTAAAAGACAAACAAATCATTAGCAAGGCAGGATGGCACCGTAAACAACTTCCTGTTGCTCAGAACAGAAGAATAATTATATATAAAGGAACAAAAATGCTTCACCTTATTTGGCCTCTTATTGGCAAACAACTGATCATAAGAAAAAGCTTACAGGAGGGACAGCCCTGCCTGTTTGTACTATCCTTTTTACCCAAGGAACAGACCCTCTAGAATATGTAGCATGCTCAGCCAACACTTTTAACCCAGTTCCGTTGACCCTGGTTCAGGTTTGGTAACAATATTCAGGTATCTCTAAAACACTCTCTTGGAATAAGTGACGATCCCATTTTGCAAACCAGTCTACAGATGAAACTGAGTGTTAAGATGAATCCATCTTTAATATGTGATTTTATGTTCTATCACCACTAGCAAATATTATCCCACCTGCAAGTGCCATTTTAAAACCACAAAGTACTTTGCTCTCTCACTGCTAGAACCAATTGAACACATAAGCAATGCTTAGATCAGCCTCCCACAAGCTGCTGGTGCCCAGGTGTGCTGGGTCACAATTTCTACTGGCCCTATTGCCTGAGGCTGGCATCTGGAGGGTGCCTGACTGGGGAAGGCTGGCAGCCTTCTGGCCCATCAATTCTCTCAACCAACATGCAATTTAACTCACTGGTCACCTCCTTAGGCTGAGGAGAACTCAAACTAGAACTCTCCTCAGTTTGAGAATTTAAGCTACAATTCTGTTCCAGATACAAAACAGATATGTGAACTGTAGAATATATGCCAGTGGGAGAGAGTTTCAGAGTTGGAATTTTGCCACTAAACCCCCTTTAAAGACATACAATGCTTCTCAAAAATAAAAGGTACATCGTCCCAGGCATTAATAGCCACACACTAAAACTGTGCTAAAATATGAACTTGGTTTCTCTGTCTGGTTTGTAAGCCAACATAAAACATATTTTCATTTGCCTTTAACAGAGAAGAATAATGTAAGCAAACTATGCAACACTCTTACTGAACTGAGCCATGCTGGTGACAGCCTACTGACAGCATCTGATGAAAACCAAACACCACATAACTTTGTTTAGAAATGATGATAAGATAAAAAACATTGTAATACTTGCCTGTTTCAAAATTATCTTGAAGTCTTTTCAGATGCAGCTTCTTTTCACATTTCTAATAAAGAAAACAATTTTGTTACAAATCTCCACAAAGCAACTGAGATACATGATGAAACCATGGTGAATCAAAAGGTTCCCATGCATGTCAATAAAAAAGTTCCCCACAGTCAAATCTCTCCCATTAAAATAAGGAAAGGGGGAAGGGGACACATGCTTCACTTAGGCTGGATCAGGCACCAGGAGGTTTATTGATCCCCAGGACTAACAGAGAATCTTTACTAAATATGAGTTTAAAGAAACAAGGCTGAACATTACAACAGCAAACCAATACAGTAAGATTAGACTGGGGGATGTTTTCTATACAGACTGACACCACTCTAACACAGAATCCTACATGCAAGTCTTCATTCCAGATTCTTTCGCTATTGCTGAGAGACTCAAGAGTTCACCTTTTTATTTTCCTGAGCTGGTTTTAAAACAGCTTGAAACAAACAGATCCCCGCAAAGCACAGTCCTCACAGCAATAGCCAGAGCACAAAGCAGCAACCGGCCAAGGAAAATGCATTTGGCCAGGGCTTAAAAGCTCCGTTTGGACTTGTAAATAACAATTCTACACTGAAAAAGGCACCCTGATCTGTAGCACCAATAAACACTAAAATTTAATAAAAATCTTACTGTACTTCTGAGTATTCATGGTGCTTTACAGTCCTCTTTTATCTTTGTACATCTTACCAACGTTTGGCTTTGTTTAGACAGCTGACTGTGGACTCCATTTGTTCTCTTCTTTTGATTAGGCATGTCTTGGTATTGCTTCCTGCCATTGCCCCGTGTGTTCTGAGCAAATGTTACAGAAAAAGAAATGAAAATTGTGGGTCCCAGAATGCATGTCATCAAGATACCAAACCAGAGTAGCTGTATTAAATTAATTAATCAATTATATTAAATTAATTAACCAGTTAGCAAAATGAGCAAGCTACATTTATATTCACAGAGGATATGTAGTTGCACATCTAACTTTTAAAACAATTTCTATTTAAAATCCATGTACTTAAGAAATTTAATGGAAGTTTTGAAGTCTTAAGCATCAAAGAATTTGAGCTAGTAAAAAAAAATCTAAAAGAAACTCACTTTTAGTTTTATAGTTTCAGACACCTCCAAATGATTGTTACATGGCTTCTGTTGCTGTAAATGCCTATGTCGTGTCCACTGGTCTCCGGAAGGATTATCTGGGAACACTTGCTGGTTACAATGGAGTTTGGATCTAATCCATTAAAAATATTGTTTAGAAAAGGCTGGAGATCAATACAACATGAGAACACAACAGGACAAAAGATAAACCATTTTTGTTAGACTATTCTTGCCAAGTATTCACTTTAAGTGTATCTTGGACTTTTGGGGTCATCCAGAACATTTCAAAGGCTTTAGGAAAGCAGTGAACACTATTGGCAGTGTCAAGTATGTGACTGCCAGCCTGCTCAATTTATTTTATATATTTAGCTATTAAATATAGTGCTACCTCTACTTATGAGTTTAATCCGTTCCGAATGCATGCTCATAATTTGAACAACTCGTAAGTAGAGCAGCCGTATCTAAAAAATCAAAAATTAAAAAATCGAAAAATAAAAAATAAAAAATGGTAGGTAGAGCAGACCGCATCTAAAATTTGCACAACACCAATGGTATTCCACTCTTAAGTTAAATTGCTTGTAAGTAGAGCCACTCATAAGTAGAGGTACAACTGTATCCCTAACCTATATCAATAGACCTCAAGGCAGTACACATTCAACAAAATTTCTTCTGAAGAATCTAATACTATCCAAATATTTCAATACAACTTAACCATTCAAAAAATACAGGAGCCACCACACAGAATCTGTCATTCACACAAAGTAATAAGGTACAAAACAGGGATAAGGATGAAAAATATTCATTTAGGAGTTAATAATGAGGAATACACCACTATTTATTAATTATTATTTATTACTACAAGTTTTAGTGAAAAGTTCTGGTGTCAGTGGCTTCCCTTAAAGCCTCAATTAATGCAGAACTTTTTTATAAACACTTACAAGTCTACAACATAAAACTTTCCAATTTAAAGTACACCAGCACTAGTTTACATTTGTCATGCTTTTTTTTCTCACTAGGAAACCCCCTGCATTACTATTTCTGTTCCTGCATTTAGGATAACAATCTATTTTCTTTGAACAGACTAAATTAAGCTTTGTATCTCTAAAACAACTTATCACTTATTTCACTGAATAATGAAAACACCATCTTTTTCATATGAATACTACTAGATGAGAAAATTGTGCCCATTTTGCTACCTTATTTTTTCTATGCCGGGTTTAGGTGGAGTGCCACTACTGACAGATGCAAATCCATTGTCACTGTCTGAGGAATCTCCACACCGTCGAGAAAGCCAGTCTCTCAGTGGTCTGTGAAGAGGATAACGTTAAGCCAGCAATAACCAGCTTCTCAAATGGGATCTAAAATGTCCAGTTCTCTGCACAGTTTCCCCCGCCCCCAAATCCTAATATGGAAGTGAGATATAAAAAAACTCGTATTTCCTTGCATCTGAAAAACAAACCTGATGAAGGGAATTGTCATAAAAAACTTGTTAGGTGCCAAACCTAGCTTGGACTTCGGGGTCATGTCATTTCTATGGCAAGGTAGTTTCTCAATTGAAAACCATTCAATGTTCTGAAAGATAAAAAAAAGAATTCTCTTTATGCTTCACAAAAATTATTGAAAGGAATAATAACAGCAAACCCTGAAGTCTGTCTCAAGTCTTGAAAGGGACCATGATTCTCAAAGCACTTTGGTACTACCAATATATCTTGCCACCCAGAATTCTAATGATCAGGCATGGAATTTTCAATTTTTTTTTCACTAAAGCTATGACATTTCGCCAAAATTCTGGCATCTGTATCCAAAAAATCCAAATCCTCAATGGAGGCCCAGCATGCTCTTCTCGGCAGCCATCTCCAACAGACAGAGTAGGTGGAAACTACAATGGGTTAGGGGACTGGTAGTGTCTCTGCTTTATGTGTGTCTCAAAAATTAACAATCCCACAATCCCTTCTAGTTCCGTGGAGTTTAGCAAGTCCCACATTCTGGGTCTTAGATGTGTGTACTTAGATGTGTGAAATCCTTCCGATAACTGAGATTTTTTGGAATTCTGGCTGGGGCAAGTTCTGATGAATTGTGGCAGTTGTAGTAATCAAAACTCCAGAAGTCCCATGCCTGCTCATGATGTTTGTAAACTTGCTAACTGCAGCTAAGTGACATGCCAACTGGAATCTTAGTCACATGCTTGGTCCCACTCCCGCTGTGCAACCAACATGGGCTACACCAGTAACATATTATTTAGCACAATTAGCTTAGACAAGTTACATAAACCTTACATGAACATAAACAAGATTCTATTTATTAATTTATCCCTTTGTGCTGTGTAAATATCCATACCAGATAACATGCTCCATTATAAAACTAATGTACGGAGAGCACTTTAAATTATTCTTTCACATGCAGAGGGAAGGTGGTTTCTGAAACTCATGTTCCCTTGCCATTACCCCATGGTTTCCATCTTCTGCTGGTAACGATACATGATCCTGTCAGGGCTGAATTGCAACCTACAGTCTGAGTGCAGAATGTGATACCTGCAGCCTCCTTGATTCCTGGGAGCTGGATTTAACTACTCCCTGAACTACAGAAACCTCTGCCCTTGGATTTATCATTTTCTCTAGAATCCTTTCACACTGATGGGCATAAAGATTAAATGAAGTGTTTAACTCTCCCTTGTTTCATGACAAACGCAGATCAAAGCAGATTGTTGTTTTAGTGCTTCGGAAGTACAGGGCTTTAGGAAGTTCACTGCCCACTTAGAAGACCTCTGGTCACACTCAAGAATCTCCAGGGGTGTAGGAATACTGTTGATGGTACTAAATAGAGGGACCTAAGTGCAATGTCCTTCAGATTCAGTGGAGGCAACATTAAACCTTTCATTCTGATGACAGACATTCAGGTAAAACCTTTTAATCACTCCAGCCTGAATTAGGTGTAGATCATCTCAATTCCACTGGTTTCAATGGGGAAAATAAAGGAAAAACCATCTGGGTGAACAACAAAAACTATCCCAGTTTATCATTTGTTGTGGCTGATAATGAGCCATCAGGACATCAATTGCAGCTGTGGCTCCAAAAATAAAAGTCATTATCCCTAGTACTTAACAGTTGACTATCTAATGGATAAAACAGGATACAATGGAAAATTCCCCAGGACAAAACAATATGTGTTCTGCTGTTAAAACTGACTACTTCTACATGCACCTGAAAACTGTAGCACCAAGGTTGCACATACAAAAACTACACTACACTAAGGAAGAAAGTGCTACTGGACTCCTTATGACACATGGCCATGGTCTCATATTGGAACATCAGTAATTACTAACTGAATTCATTAAAACCTTGCTTAAAAAAGAAAGGAAAATGAAAGACGGAATATTTACCCGAATCTCTCGCCTTGTTTTGGGATTAAATTTTGTTTCCTTTGGAATTCCTGGAATGATGTACAAGCGTGCCAGCTGATCATTGATTCGTAATTCAATATAATCATCTTTACTGATGTAATCTTTTATATCAAAGCCAGTTTCTTCAAACACCTTAAAACATACAGACCAGAGGAAAACTTTCAGAGCTACATAACTAGTTGTTTCCATTTATAACTTAAACATATTAGAAATATAACCAATAATTTCTAATTTAGAAAACTAGAGTTGATTTTATTAAGTGGAAAAGGAAGAAGAAACCGTTTGATACAGCTTCAGCGACCTGAAGATCTATGAAAAAGCAGTCATGTACCTTAGAACTACACCTAAATATTCATAATCTTTTCATCAGACCCAGGAAACAGGAGAATGCTATTCTTGGTTTTGGACTTCAATTTCTGATATTTCTGCAAACTAGAGATGGGCAGGGAAAAAATGAAACACTGTTTTGTTATTTCGTTACAAAACGCCACTTTTCCTCTACGAACGAAACGATTCATCCTAGAGCAGGGGTGCCCAAAGTTTTCAGCCAGATTTGGTGGCTGAAAATGTGTCAGGGGCCAGTTGCTCCCCGACCCTGCCACCACACTGCAATCCCCACCCACTGATCCATAAGACCCACCCACTGATCCATAAGACCCACCCACTGACCCCTTGCAACTCCACCCACAGGAAGGAAGGCGGGGACCAAGGGAGGGAGGGAGGAAGGTGGAAATCAAGAGAGGAAGGAAGGAAGGTGGGGAACAAGGAAGGGAGGGAGGGAGGTGGGGACTAAGGGAGGGAGGAAGGAAGGTGGGGAACAAGGAAGGGAGGAAGGAAGGTGGGGAACAAGGGAGGGAGGGAGGAAGGAAGGTGGGGACCAAAGGAAGCACAGGGAGCCCCTTGGAAGAAGCGATCTGTGCGACCTTGCACCCCTCCAAGCTCCCCAGCGGTGGCAACGGCTCACCTGCCAGCCCACCCCAAAGCTCCTTGGCCGTGGCAGAGGCCCGCTGGCCTGCCCACCCCCACACATTCCCCTGCGGTGCCGGTGGCAGCAGATCACCCGTCTGCCCAGCTGCCCAAGCTTCCCAGTGGTATCAGTGTTGGCAGAAGATTTAAAAAAAAACATGGGGCGAAGGAGGGGGAGGGAGGGGGCAGCCAGCCGTGGGCCACTCAGAATGGCCTGACGGGCCAGATTTGGGCTCCGGGCCGGACTTTGGGCAGGCCTGTCCTAAAGGGACCAAAATCACAGGGGAGCTTCTTCAAGCTCTTCCCTATAGGCCCCTGAAATTTGGAGGGGTTTGGGGTTTAGGGAGCTGAGTTATTAAACTCCAAAGGGGGTCCCCCTAGGAGAAAATCATTCTAATTGAGTCGGAAAGCTGCTAATAGCCCCTCCCCCTGCAGGTGAGCAATTAGAGGCTTCCCGACTGAATTAGAATCATTTTCTCCTAGGGGGGCCCTTTTGAGTTTAATAACTCAGCCCCCTGAACCCCAATTCTCTCCAAACCTGGAGAGCTTACAGGGAAGAGCTTGAGGAAGCTCCCCTACAATTTTTCTTCCTCTAGGACCCAGGAGAGCCATGATATAGTGTTTTGTTTTGAAATTATTTTAAAATTTCATTAGTAGTTAAATAAAATGAATCTACTAAAGAAATGAAACAAAACACTATATTTTCATTTTAGGCCAACTCTACTTCAAACCCAAAATACATCTGCAGGTTTCACTCTTCCAGAGAAGGACTTCTGCTCATATCAAGAACTTCTCTGACTTTTACTATCTGTTGCTAATTTGGAGGAAGATGATGGAGGAAAAGAGGAAGCAGCAGCAGCAGCAAGCGTGCATGTATCCTCTGGGGCTTCCTGTGAGTCTTTTTCTTGAGAGGCACCCTCTATACAAATGGGCAGAAAGACTACAACTCCCAGGAAGCACTAGTACAGCTGTTTTGTTTTTTAAAAACAGAAAACAACAACTGCAAGCAAATAACAGAATCTGATGGTGCGGGCAGTAACTATGAGATACCTTATCTAGAGATGAAACCTACAGATGGTCAAGTTGCACTTGTGAGCTCAAGAATTATGGGAAGTGCTTCCCAAAACCTCAAAATAGCAAATTCTTTGCTGGGAATCACAAAGCCCCTAAACCATATGTAGCTATCTTGACTTTAATACAAGAACTTTAACCCATTTCCTTCACTGACTTAATGAAAAACCTCAGCAGAGATAGTGATTTATATGAAACCTGAAAGTCCACTGGCTGTCAAAACCAACTCACTGATATTTAGGCATTTACAGTGCAATTATACATGTCAATTCAGATATAAGTTCAACCTACCACAGTTAAATATGTATACCAGGGTATCCCACCATTTGCTATGCCAAGCCAGGAAATGGACCCAAAATACAAATACTGTACAGCAGTCTCCCGTCACAACGCGGTTCATATATTACAGTTTCAGTATATCGCATATTTTTTTTCTTGATAGAAGCAGGCTCCAAAAAAATGGCTTTTAACCACCACCTGACATCTCAGCAAACAGACCCTGGACTCCTAGCAGCATGCGCTAGCAACAGCAGTCCCAGATCTGTTTGCTGAGGTGTCAGGAGGGCATTAGAAACCTCTTTGGAAGTTCTCGCCAGCAGCAGCAGCCCAAGGTCAGTTTGCTGAGGTGCCTGCATTTGGCAGATTTTCCTTTATTGGGGGGGGGGGGTGTCCAGGCACCTAACTCCTGCAATAAACGGGGGAGTACTGTAGATAATTAAAAACTAGACATAACACTTTCAGTTCTGATTTTGGCCTGAGGAGGACTTGCAGGAGTCCTCCACTTGCTTAAAATAAAACAAAAAATATCTCCTGAAAGTGTATAAGAGCTGAAAAACCATTTTAATTAAATATATCTGGGGGCCCTGGGGAATCTCAGCAATTGCCTGACATAACATGTGTTCCACAGACTGAACTTTAACCACTCCTGATGTATAGGACTATAGTCACAGAGAATTAATTTCCCGTCTCTCACACATAGTTCTAAAATACTAGGGAACAAGGCTCTGGTTCTTTTATTAAAGCATAATAAACTACACCCTAATCATGGGCAAGTAATCCAATCAATTTGAAAAACACTAGTTCTGTACTCTTGAAAATGAAATTCCACTCACTTCAAAGAATACAGACAGGAACATTTCAGAACCATTGTTTCAAACAACATAAAAACAACTTAATCACCTCTCTAGCAGCACAATCGTGTGGGGCTTCTTCTTTGTTCACTTTTCCCTTTGGAAATCCCCAGCCAGACTTTGCTAAGTATCCTTGGACCAGCAGCACCTGCAAAATTTAAACACTAATTTGAGGGCACAATTAAGCATAAAGAAAAATTTAAAAAAATCAGCTCCTGAAAAGCAAGCTGGTACAATATACATTTATTGAAAACTTGGACTTGGGCAGGGAAACAAGCCTATAATTCTAACATTATTGGAAAAAGGTGTCAACAAGACAGATATATCATTCTGTTATACAACTAAAGTTAACCTGCAAAGCATAACTTCTAAAAGTGTTCAAAACATCCACAACCAAATGACCTAAAGTAAACATCTACTTTTTTTGCTACTTATACTCCATAAGAAAAACAACTTTTCTCGAGGTCAGTTTCACTCTTACATTTTCAAGGGTTTCATCCAGAATAATTGCACCATAGGTTGGCACTCCCATTTTGTACTCTTTCCATTCATCTAAAACCTTCTGCACATCTTCACCTTGAGGCAATAAAAAGGGGCAATGATTGAAAAGTACTGAGTGTCAAGGAAATTTACTGCATGAAAATCTTCAAATGTTACAACTACAGTTCTTTGGAGTTCTTCCCTTCTTTATGCATGTTGTCTTCAGGCAAATATCCAGCCATTCATTTAAGCAAGAATTTGTGTCAATAGTAACAACAGAATAATATTTTAAAATTTTAATATTGTATTGTAAATGACACAGCAAACAAAGCAGGAGGACTTGTCAGAAGTCACTTGAGGTGTGACAGCCATGCTTCACGAGTGGTTGGAGGGCAGCCTCCTTGTCAGCGCATGTGTGTATTGGTTTTGATGGCACATAACCTGCTGAAGAAAGACAGCAGAACAGACAAAGGCAACTTGTTCCCCATTCATCCAAAAACAAAAACAAAAAACAAAAAAACAAAACCTGAGACAGCTACCCATTCAACAATTCTAAATGAGTAACACAGCAACAAACGGTACAACAAAAGCTAAGTGTGCTGCCCATGGCACTTACAGGTGAAACTCAAAAATTAGAATATCATGCAAATGTTCATTTATTTCAGTAAATCAACTCAAAAGGTGAAACTAATATATGAGATAGACTCATTATATGTAAAGTGAGATATATCAAGCCTTACTTTGGTATAACTGTGATGATTCTGGCGTACAGCTTATGAAATAAATGAATATTTGCATGATATTCTAATTTTTCGAGTTTCACCTGTAACGCACTGTGCATACCGCACACTTACTCATGAGCACTTCTCTTTCACAATATAGTCAAATTCTTTATAGAAAGAATTTCAAAAATACCGTACAGTTTTCCTGCTTCTTTTCAACAAAATGACAGCATATTAATTTAAAGGATATCAGCTTTAGCAAAATCTCTTATCCCACACTGAGGTAATCCTGGTGTATTTTGCATGTAGAAATCCAAGTAAAACCAATGGGCCAGTTCAATTTGAAAGCACACACGGATTGCATTGTCTCGCTCCTCGCTGGGGATGTGCAAAATAAATCGACTGTTGGAAGAGTGGGAAGAAATAATGTTAGGAAACTTCAAGATATTTAAGAAACCATAAAACAGTGTGAAGAAGAACAAGCTCTTGAATTAGAGAATTGTAATCAGGCAATAAAATTTGATTCCGAAAAGACTGTTGAAACAACATACTTGTACATAAAATCCATCTAGGGATTTTAAAAGATCTAAGACATTTTGCTGACAAACTCCTAGTGGCAGCCATAAAATTAGGTTTCTTGAAGAATCAGTAAGATGAATAGGTTTGTAGGGCCCAAATTTACTTCCGCCTCCTCACAAAGTACTACAGAAACAATTTTTAACAAAACAGGCAGCAGTCACATTACAAACATGCTCACCTCATGTCTTCTGCTCCCTGTATTGTTGCAAGCTGTGGTCTCCGGACATATCTTGTGATAGTGGCTCATAACATTTTAACTATTCATTTTTAACTTATATAAGCAGAATTTATTCCACCTTATTTTAGGATAACATACACTGCTCAAGCATAACATATCCTCCTCTTTTCTGCATTTTGTTTTGCCCTCCTTAAAAAAACTTGTGAAGGTACATCACTGTGCTGGCAAAATGCCCTTGCTGGTCCCTCAAGGTGCCCTTCAGCTCCCTGGGGTGCTGCCATACCAGCCAGAAGCAACACTGAAGCTTGTGTTTGTTCCCTGAGATGGAAGCATTGCTGATGCTGCTCTTCCAGCTCCAGTTCCTTCATGCTTCTTTGCCTCCTGTTCCACCCTGCATCCCTCACCAATTCCCCTGTTCAAGCACTGCTCAAAGAAGCTGTGAGTAGTAACTTTTGGGAACCACTACTGTATGGAAGCTGATGCTCCACATAATTCCTATCAGTCATTCCTAGAGGACCTTTGGGCAGTGTCCTACTATAATACAGTGGAGCCTCCTAAGAGAAATTTAATTCATTCCATGGGCCAATTCCTTTTAAGAAAAAATTGTCTTAAGAGGCACAGTTTCCCATAGGAATGCATTGAAAACCAATGAATACGTTCCTATGGGAAGGCTGTCCCAAACCCCCTTCAATCAATATGCAGCCTCCACGCAGCCCAACAGACAGCTGATTTTGATAGCTGCCAAAATCAGCTGTCTGTGGGGGGGGGCTGTGTGGAGCAGCATTCCACTGCCAGTTGATTGGGGGGGGGTTACCCCCAATGCAGCAAAGGGGGAAGCTTTCCCCCCTATGCTCAGTTTGGGCAGAGACAAAGCTTCCCCCCCTTTTGCTGGTGGCCACAACCCAGAGGGGAAGCGGATGAGGGGTGACTTGTTGGGGCAGCCACCCCTCCGCCCGGATTTCTGCAGCAAGCCATTTTGGCACAGAGATCCGGGTGAAGGGGGCAACAGCGGTGACTTATGGGCTCAGTTGACTCCTCAGTTTACTCTGCAGCCATGGCAGAGTAAACTGGGGCTACAAACAATCACACAAACTGCTGCCACCTCCTTCGCCCAGCTCTGTGTGCCAAAATGGGTCGATGCAGAGATCCGGGTGAAGCAGGGGTGGCAGAAGCTTCAATCCTGGCTTTCTGGACCATGTAACATGGGTTGGGTGCTACATGGTCAGAAAAACCAGGATGGAAGATCAGGCTTTTGAATTTCGCACGCCCATAACCCCCTCGGGTTATGTGTGCACGGAATTCAAAAGCCTGCCTGGTAAGACAAATTTTTCAGAAGACATCCGGTAGGAAAACCATTGCCTAGCAAAAAATGCCTATTCCTGAAAATTTCATTCATCTTGCGGGCATTTGTCTTGCGACGTACCACTGTATCTGTTCTCTCTACTTCTCATATAGCCCTCAGTTCCCCCCATTGACCTTCTCCTTCCCAGTCACAGCTATTCCCATTACAACCTTATTTGAGGCTCCTTGATCTCAATACTTAAAAGTATTTATACAGTGATACCTTGGTTTACAGGCATAATTCGTTCCAGAAACATACTTGCAAACCAAAACACTCTTATATCAAAGCAAATTCCCCCCTAAGAAATAATGAAAACTCAGATGATTCATTCTGGGGTCCCATAGACCACATACTGTGCACACAAAATGTCAAAACTCATTTGCTATTAAGTCCATGCCCACAGCATGGTTTAGGTACCTGCAGAGATGTGAGGTCCCGAAAAAAAAAAACCTGGAGAAAAATAAAAAAATGGCTTTTTTTCCATTTTTTTCCTGAAGCCTTTTTGGTTCCCCCCCCACCAAAAAAAAAAAAGAAAAAAGAAAAAAATGATTATGGGATGTTTTATGTTAACATGTTGAATAAAGTATTTTAAGACAGTTTATTCAAATATTGTCCAAACAAGTTCTAAAAAATATGATTGAAACTTAATCCCAATCCCTTCTATAAATTTCCACGCCATCAATTATTTTTATGAGAATGAGGGGTTTTTTAATTTAATACTGTGGAGAGGAAATATGAATAATTGTTAATTTGGGATTTTTAAATATTGTTTTCTAAAGGCCTTTTTTGGTTCCACATAAACAAGTACACAGTTCAGGAGATTGTTACTCCATTTGCTACTTACAATTACAAATAAATATTTAAAAAGTAAATTTTGTTTGTAATAATTGTTTGGATACATTGTATTTTAATATGCTAGTTGTGATATGTCAAGTCAATTTGTCCATAATCATATTTTATGTTCCTAAAGTAACAGAATGACTTTCTAGCTGTAAAGGTGTGTGTGCTAATGTAGCATTTTTTTCCATTTCTCAAAAATTTCCAGTTTATTCTGGTAAAATAACAAAACAAAACAAAAACACAGGTTCTTTTCCAAACTTCAAAATTTCTGGAAAGTTTACATCTCTAAGTACCTGGCTGCAGAATCTGCTCTGCTTGGGACTAACAACTGCATTTTACTCTGTCTTTAATGTGACAATAATAAAACACAATTTGTAGCCATACACACACTTGACTAGCTGCTCCATGACTATAAATTGTTTGAAAAAATAAGGATGTTGAAAACAAATTAAATAAAAATATAAATAAATAAATAAAATCCTAACCCGCACTCCCCTTGGAAACATTCATGGCTGGTGCAAGGGAGACCTACATTCCCCTTTCCTTTCTCTGTTTTGGAGACTGCCTGAGAAGGAACGTTCCAGACAATCACCCACAGTCTTTGTTCTTCCTCGTATTTTGGGCATGTCAAATTCATTGTTCTAGTCAGTCTACCTTCTCTCATAATCTCATGCCTGACAAGGTTTTCTCAATATATATTCAGAGAGGGTAGCTTATATATATAAGCTATATATATATATATATTCAGAGAGGGTAGCTTAGTTTTTTCAAGAATTTCAGGCAAAAATCAAAGAAAAACAAAACAAAAGACACAAAACATGTGGCACCTTAAAGACTAACTTTCATATTTTAATGCAACGTTTCGTGGACATGTCCACTTCTTTGGTCATATAGCAGCAGAAATATTTTGCGATTCTGGGGTTTCAGAAGTAATACAGCATTTAGTTTATAACTTAGAGAGGAGACAGGAGTAGAAGCATACCAATCCAACCGACAGAGCAAACTGCAAACCTTAATTTTGCTTAGCAGCTACCTCTTCCTTCATAGCTGTCCTAAGAAGTGAGTAAACTATATCCATGGTTGCGCCCGTGCTTGGCAGAAAGAAGATGAATCCACTTCTTGAAATAGAAATATTCAAGTCCTCCTTCCCTGTCAATTGCTTTTATTGGGGTTTTGTTTTACTCTGTTCGGCCATGAAATAAAGTTCTCCTGCTCCAACCGCTACCAACCGTCCTGGATTAACACTTCTGCGTTATACAGGATTCCTCACCTCCCCACCCCCTTTTCTACCTCCTCACACAACACACAAGAACAACGGGCGCTCCCTTCCTTCGTCTCAACTCTACGTCGTCTTAAGTCAAACGACAAGTCCCAGGTGGTCCCTCATGCCGGAGTCCCTCCTGGAGAGCAGCCACCCACCAAGGAAAAGGGTCTCCTCCTCCTCCTCCTCCTCCTCCTCCTCCAGGTGGGACGCCTGAGGAGCCAGGAAAAAGCCCTGGGCGGCTGCCTTCCCGAACTTGCCACCGGGAGGGGCGTTACCTGCACAGGTCGTCCAGGACGCTGCTGGGAATCTCGGCCCGCTTGGTCTCCATGGGGAAGCAGCGCCGCTCATCCCGAGACGAGAGGCCCGGACGCTCACGGGAAACAGGCCGGACGCGGGAGGGCGGGGAACTTAAACCGGAGGAAAGTGGGGGGGGAGAAGGCGGGACCACTCGGTCGAAGCCCCGTTGGACGCGAGAAGAGCCGAGGGAGCCAATCGCTTCCTCCCTTGTTCGAAGGGGCGGGCACGATGGGGGGGAGGGGGGGAAAAACCGACACCCGTCTCGCGCAGCCAATCGCCGCGGCAAAAGGCGGATGGAATTGGCCAATCCACTGCTGCTCGCCAACCGAGGGCACTAGAATACGAGAGCGCGGACGCCGAGAGAAACGTGACGTCAGTAACTGAAAAAAAAGTTTATGGTTCGTGGGCGGAGGCAGAGTGGCGACGTCATTTCTAATGGGGGAGGTGTTGCTGGTCCACCGAGTTCCTGTAAGTGACACCACTTCGAGTCCTGGGACCTCTTTGTGGCTGTCGCTTGTAGGTGATAGAGCAAACTCTGCACATGATCATTAAAAATATAGCAGTGCAACTCACGAAGGAGCTTTTCCGAAACGAGTCTAGCCACTCAGAGAAATAGTTATTAGCTTATTAATACGGTTACATCCGGTGAGGCTCGAGTCCGTCAGGTCTAAAACACAAGCCTCCCTCTCAAAATAAACCACTGACTCAGATCTGCATCTCAAGAGTACTGTATGTCGAATGGGCTAGTTGCAAAAGAGGACTGTTCTCCTACTCTTATTGCAATACAGTATTTATTTCTCGCCTTTTTTCCAGTAAGTTAGGGCTGGGAGACGTGGCTCCTCTTACAACCCTGCAAGGTAAGGTATGTCAGGCTGTGCGGAGAAGAGTCTAGCCTGGGGCACTCAGTGATGTCCATAGTTCACCCAAAGTCCTCCTGACCACTCCTTTGCATGCCTTTAAAAGGGAAAGAGCCTTTTCATCTTCTACATTTGTTCACCCGATTCCTGTTCAGACTTAGCAGTGCGCGTAAACTAATTGATTTTACTTTGTGGTAGACCCTAACTGAACATTCAAGTCCAAATATTGGCTCTAGAGCCACACTGTGCTTTGTAGGAGAACCATCTTGGTTTCAGAGTATGCACGGAAAAGAGAATGGTAAGGCACTTTTGAGTATACAAAACCCTGGAAAAGTGTTGACAAGTCAGAATTTACCTTGATGGCTTATTGTTATTTAGTTAGTTACATGGGGAAATATATATTTTTTTCTATTCAGGATTTTATTCTGCCTTTCACTAACTAGATACAGGATGTAATGTCTAGCACATAGGAGTCTAGCGCCATGCAAGGCTTCAACAACAACAAAATTAATCATAAATATTTACGCAGATGTAGGCCTCCTGGGCTCACAGATAATTACCTTCAGATAATTAATCACATTGCAACACATGCCTCCAGTCTTAAGCAGATACACATGGATAAGATTCCTGCATAAGGAAAGGCATAAGTGAATGTTTCTGAACTAGGGTTAATTCTTAAGTATGTTACCTCTCTGAGTGAGCTTCAGAAGGGAGGAGTATTCAAAACTTTTGGGAACAAAAATAAATAAAATAAATGGGCATTCACAATGTTAGGTATCCCTTTCCTTCCCTCTTGCAGTGCCTTCTGAAGACCAGGTGATGGGAGTTCTTATTCCTCAGCTGTCCTGGAGGACAAAATCTGAGATTTTAGGTATGTCTACTAGCCTTTGCAAAGAAACACACAGAAAAATAAATGAAACATTAATGGTCCATTCCCTTTTAAAAGTACAAACTATAATGCATAACAATACTGAATATATGTGGTAAGCATAGTAACAGCAATGTGTAGAGAGATTTCTTTAAAAGTGTCACTGAAGCTTAGATAAATGTAATGAGCTTGGGGATCAGTGGGAGTTCAGTCTAATGGCCGTCATACACAAAGTTCTTACCAAATATATACAGTATGTGCTTAATAGCTACCTTCCATGAGTATCTTTCTGAAAAACCGGATATAGATGTGTTCACTAAATATCATAAATCTATTCTGATGCTATAATAAAGGCTTTACTGTCTGGAATGTTAGTTATATGTCCATTTTTTTTTTACTTGGGGTTCATTCAGTGGTTCACGTTACATATTTCTTGGGAATTTACAGGTTAAAATCACTGGGATAGTAACATGAACATTATACATACTAATGATACAGTAGGTTAAAGCCAACATTTATTTGATGATATATGAAAATAAGTTAAAAGCTTGACACTGCAAGTGAAATCATATATTAAGTGTTAAATAAGCAATTTTACACGTTTCAAGAATATCTTGAGGTTAGTGGCATCTTGTCTGTCAACGTCGTCTTTGAAAATTACAACTGTTAACCTAAATTCACTTTGTTCCGGAACAATGGAATAACTTGCCACTTCAGATTCAGGAATTGGAAAGGTCTGAATATTACCTATTTGAATACCACAACATAATATATATTTAACATTTATTTGTTACATTCCAAAGTATTCCAAAGAGTAGCTGTTAGTTCATGCATGTATATTAGACAAAAGACAAAACAAAAGGACCAGCTGGACCATACATATAAAGGAGAAAGTGAAAATGGTTTGTTATAATTGACATTATTCACAGACTGATAACCTATTCCTTTACTTACAAAACATTGCCATTCTGTCTGCTATTTATATCCCCACCAAGTCTTGTGTGTTGTGTCGTTACAGTCATGACCGACTCTTCCTGACCCCATGTCCATGGAGTTTTCTTGGCACGAATACTGGAGTGGGTTGCCAGTTCCTACTCCAGGCGCCTACAGCACCTGGTATTCCCTGGTGGTCTCCCATCCAAGTACTAACCAGGGCCGACCCTGCTTAGCTTCCAAAATCAGGCGAGATCCGATGTGCTTAGGGCATCTAGGCAACTCCCCTGGTCATAGACATGTATAAATATAACAGTGATCAAATCTTAGTCTTACGTATGAAGAAGTGGGCTTGACCCATGAAAGGCTGTACTCAGTGATCCATAGGCTCCCTTCCAGCTCAGCAGTTCTAAAATGATTATGTTAATTCCAAAGTATACAGAAAAGTATACAGAAATAAAAAACATTTCTGTGGCAAGCTCAGCCACCAGAGGGTACTGTGTTTTCTTAATATCTAAGCAAGGTTACCATCCTTTCATCATAAGAATGCCAAATTCTATAAAGAAAGATTCCAGGCATATAATAGATGGGAATATTTTGCTCCTTCTTTCCCTTAAACTGCAATTATAGAAAAGATGCAGCTATATAGACATTTTTTTCTGCATGACTAATAAGAAAGAAGAAGTTCTGTCCACAGAATTTGCACATTCATTTCAAATTCAACAGTTGAAATGTCCTAATAAGAAGTCCCGAATTAGGCAGCATCTTCATCGGATTATGGTACTAAATTAAAAATAAATTGACTTTGAGTTCTTGCATCATGCAACGATGGTTCAAAATTGGGGGTTAAGGTGAATTTAAAAATTATGCCAGATCACTCGTGAAGGCTGCCAATACAGCAAAATGGAGTTTGATTTCACATGAGACAGGGGCAACAAAGGAAAAAATTTGAGGGCTCCCCTCTGCAGAAAAAAAGGCTCCTGCTTGAACCCAAGATCTGCCAACTGCCCTAAGCAAATCCACAAACCTCTTCATAGGTTTGCAGAAGGAAAACGTGAAGCTAGGTCCCAGTTGTTATATCAGATATAAAGAAAAAATAAAACGTTAACACACTCTCTCCTTTGGAAATGTTCCTGGCTGGTGGTGCAACGGAAACCTCTGCCCCTCCCTCCTCCTTCAGTTTTTGAGGCTTGCCTGAGATGAACCGTTCCAGACAATCACCCACAATCAAGCAGGGAGAGAGATATGCCATTGGTTCACTTGTGATCATGTGACCTGCTCCAGTGCTTCTATTACAAGACATTGCTCATTAATCATGGCAATATTTAGAAGAAATATTTGCTTGTTTTGCAAAACACTCTTAAACCAAGATGTTTGTAAACCAAAGTATTACTGTATTCACTTAGACATACCCCACCTATTTAGTGGGCTTATCTTTTCTGGGCAGGTTTTTTGAAACAGGAATATATAAACTAACTCTCATTAAAATCTCCAATCTAGCATATATTTCAAGAATTAAGAATGGAGAACCATGGGCTGATGCAAGATAACTACTAATATTAAAAAGGGATGAGGTTTGTAAAGTCTTAAGTTAAAAGCCAGTTTTTTAACTTTTCTCCAAAAACTGAGGAGAGTAGGGGACCAATTGCAACTCCTAAATATGAATACAGTAATCCGCCACTTATCGCGGGATTTAGGCACCTGACCCAACCCACGATAATGGAAAATCTTTAATACCCGGATGCTGGGTCGGGTTGGGACTCGGGGGCCTATATGTGGCCTCCTATACTTACCTGAGGCTTGGCCTTGCCCCAAACAGACTTCTGACAGGTTTCCCTGGCCTGTTGGAAGCCCCAGAAGTGGTTTCTGGTGATCTAGAAGTCACTTCTGGTTTGCCTGAAACCACTTCTGGGGCCTCTGACAGGCTTGGGAAGCCCGTTGGAGGCCCAATTGGGGCAGTGCCAGGCCTGGGGTAAGTGCAGGAGGCCTCAAATGGGCCCATGCAGCTTGCCTCAGGAGCCCTTTGTTTCATATACTGCGGTCCCGCAATATACTGGGACCGCAGTATATGAAATGCAAAATGGCGGGGAACAACTGTATTAAAATTAAATGTGTTTGTAGATAAGTGAAAATATGCAGATTAGATACTAGTATTTTCCAGAAAAATAATAGATAAAAAAGAAAAAGAAATGATGGGAATATGGGGAATAAAAGATAGAGAATGTTGCAGGCAGGTTAATAGATGGAACAACTCAGAACATAGTGATGAGAGCAATTAGTGTCAGGGAATCATATAATCTTAGAAGAAAATGAGAAAACACATTTTAAAATGTTAAGGATGAAATAAGATGGTTGAAAACCAGTTATATGATAAAAATCACATTAGAAATATTGGCAAAAGGAAAATAATTGGATATTTAAATGGGGAAATTAGAGGAATTTAATATATTTGAAAATAGATTATTTTGATTTTAGTAAAGGCAAGTAATTTCATTAGATATTTTGAGGCATTTAATTTCATTAGATATTTAAGGCATATGATTGCAGCTCTCAAACCAAGACACCCAAGAAGGGGAGAGAGGAAAGAATGTGGAACCCAAACCTCGTGGGAGGATGGGGCGACTCTGGAGAAGGAGACCTCCAGAGATTTGTGAGGCACAGCCCTGTTGAAGAGACCATATGGGAGAATGCAAGAGGAAACTTGCATTTGAGTGGGTAGGGCTTATGAAGTATTCCCAACAGACTGGGGTTATAACTATTTAAATTTATTATATGTGGCTTTTCAATTTAGGTAAAATCGGGATCTACAAACAGTTAATCCTTTAGCATCTCTCATTGAGAACCATGATAGATAATAGAAGCTTTCCAGAACATTTTAAACTGTAACTTCCATAATTCCTCACTGTTTATAGTGCTGGCTAGGACTGCTTGGATTTGTAAGCCAGAAAGAAACTTTTTTCAATGCCACAAGTGTTGGTATATGAAACAGCCTTAAATGAAATGAATTGGAATGCAACAAATATGAAATCGTATTGCACAAGTATATAAAAGAAAAGCTTTTAGAGGTGTATAGGGGCAAGTTTGGAAATCTCTCTAGGTATCATCTGTTGTATGCCAAGCTGCATCCTCCAATACACAAGACAATGACTACAGAGATTCTTAACATGTGGCAACTTTCTTCTAAAAGTTATACCTTTTGTGTATCTGTTCAACAGATTTTGGGCACTGTGACGCTAGTCTGCTAATTCAGTAAAAACGAGCCTTGGTGTTACTCTCTCAAGTAACTATATACTGTACCTGATAATGCAGCCTCAGATCAGCCAGTGATCCTTTAGCAATGCATGAAGTGAAATGTACACATACATTTTGCTGTATTCAATATTTGTACTGCAAACATTTTTGCTGGATTTAATATTTGTACTGTAAACATTTCAACTGCCCATAATAATGAAAGTATAGTATTCTGCTTTGCAGTGACTAGGGTTTGTGAGAAGGATCAGTGTACTTTCTGTTCCTTGTCAATTGACAAATATTTTGTTACACTGAGGGACCTTATTGCTCAAAAACAATATCCTGAGTGCATTCTGACTGATATCTCTGATTCTTTGGGGTGTGTTATTCTTTTTAAGATTGCTTGTGCCCATGATACAACAGGTCAGGAAGCAGAACACAGTGTTAGACCTGTAGTATTTGCTTTATACAGTAATATAAATTAACTACTACATTTTCATTAATGCCAGCTGCAACTGGAACAGATACAGCACAAAACTGGAAAACCATGTCGAAAGCTTCAGCATGCACATGGATACAGGGACAAAGGGAGACAGCAACCTCAAAAAAAGTAATCTAGAACAGAGAAAAAAAGACAACAGGACCTTTGCAGACGGATGACTTTGAGAAATGCTGACCTTGTAGAGACTATATGACAGTGTTGGTGAATCTACAGCATGGCCCCTTTCTGTGGACACACAACATCGTCCACTGACAGCCACAACACTTCCTCCTCTGCTCGGGGCAGAAGAGGAGGCAGCAGCTTGTGGGCTCCTGGTCCCCATTTACTCTCCAGCCACGCCACTCTGGCCATCCCAAAAGCAGCGTGGCTGGAGAGTAAACTGCAGCTACGGAAAGAACCACAAACCACTGCCCCCCCCTTTGCCCAGCTCTCTGCATGGAGCTGTTTCGGCGATCTTGAAATGGTTCTGTGCAGAGAGACAGAAGGGGAAATTCAAAAACCTGCTCTTTGATCCTCACTTTCCAAAAGGGTTGTACCCTTTGGGAAAATGAGGATCGAAGAGCAGGAGTGCTCACTTTCGGGAAAGTGAGAATCAAATAGCAGGCTTTTGAATTTCCTGCGGCCACAGATGCGGGGAATTCAAAAGCCTGCTCTTCGATCCTCGCTTTCCCGAAGGGTAGTACCCTTTGGGAAAGCAAGGATCGAAGAGCAGGTTTTTTGAATTTCCCCTTCTCCCGGCTCTCTGCACAGAGCAGTTTCAAGACTACAAAGACAGTATCAAAAATTCTGGAAAGATAATTTATAACACACAATTATGAAAGACTTACTGGAAATACAAAGAAAACATAAAATAGAATGCAGTTATTAATACCCGTTGATAATAGTTTTTACAGTATCGGGCTTTTTCTTTTTCTTTCTTTCTTTCTTTCTTTCTTTCTTTCTTTCTTTCTTTCAAGGTTGTGTCAAGAGTGAGATGGCAGGTTGGAAATTTGCTTGTGCCCAGAATTACTCTCCAGCCACGCCACTATAGGGTGTGAAGTACATTATATGTACTAATAGCTGCAAATTAGAAGCATAAGGTACCACCTCTGGTTAAGGCAGAGAGGCCAGTGTACCACAGCACCAGAAATTACCAAATGTCTGGTTTGGTCCACAAGAGCTTCTGTTCCACCATATGCCTCTCTCTGTCCTTCACATGTTCATTTGACAGCAGCAACAAAAGCTTGTCTTTGGATAACGGCATATTATAATATAGACTACCATAGACTACCTCTCATTTCACCTGTGTGCATAGAAGATGGACCCCTCAAGCCAGGGGCTTATGCTGTGATGGGAGAGGGGGGTTAAAATGCTGCTTTTTGGCCTCTGGAGGACAGTTTATGCCACATACCCAATCTTATCACTCCAGAGCTTTTTTATATCTTACAGCTCCATTAAAAAAAACTAGAAGTGAGCAATTTAAATTATTGTCTTTGAGATACAGTAACACAGAAACTTGCTGTTTCTATGCAACAGACCAATATAGTACTTTGCAAATGTCCATTCTATATGCATCTTGCATATCTCATGAGTACTCTATAATACTACAAAGGCATTAGGGTTTCAGTAATCCAGGACAAACATAATCCACAAGAGATCAACCAAAGATGATCTCTTTGTATACTGTAGATGTTTGTGTTGCTCAAAACAGTTGACTATAAGTACAGTTACATTTATATCATTTTTCTTCCAATATGCTTGTACTGGGCTCTCCTGCCTCCCACTTTATCCTCAGAACAACCTTGAGAAGTGGGTTAGTTTTAGAATTTTGATGAGCATAAAGTCTTCCGGTGAGCTTTATGGCCAAATGAAGAGTTGAAGCCAAGTCTCCTGAGTTCTTGTCCACATTCTAACCATGATGGCTCTCAGCCTGCAAACTCTACAGTCTCTGTGTACTTAATCTTTGCATGCCTATTTTGCCTCCTCTCGTTATTTAAATAAATAGTGTAGGTCATTCTTGCTGAGCCAGCCAGCTCAGTTTTATTAAATGGATTTTTATTTTTTATCCCCCCCCCCTTTTAAAGATCCACAATGGTCACTGGGATGGCTGTAAAATTTGCATTCACTGCAAACAGGATGTCACTTAAGCTTATTTTAGTGCAACAAAAGTGCAAAGAGAAGAACAGTTTTTCCCCATTTCTAAGAACTCAGGATTAGCATTTAATTCAGTGGTAAAACAGAAACAGGCTGATTTCTTCACTGCAGATACACTGACAGCAGACCTGGTAGTGACCAGTAGTCAAGAGTACTCCCTTTATTTTTTCTAAATAGGACTGTTAGGGTGGATGCAGGGCATGCTTATACTGTAGTAATAAGAGTTATTACAGTGATAGCAAAACTGTTATCAAATCCATTCAGATGTATGGCAACCTTTTCCGGAATTTTCTACATATAGAGTAATCAGAAATAGTTTACCAGTCTCTTTTTGGGATGTACTGAGTAGGCCCATTAGAACTAGCAGTGCTTAGATTTATTTAAAGCAGGATTGGGCAAAATGTAGTAGTTCAGATGTTACTAATGTACAAATTCCCAACAGCCCTAGCCACACAGCCAATGATGAGGAATACTGAGAGCCTTTGTCCAGCAGCATCTGCAGGGCAACCCCTTAGCCACAGTTTTAAAACATGTATTTCCCACTTGCTAACCAAACTGTATCTGAAGTGGATCTTACAAACAAGTACAGTAACATGACATACAGTATTTCTTTCAGGCCTGCAGTTTAAATTTAAGATGTACTATATAAGGAAGAAGGGAAGAAGCATCCTTCCTACCAAGAAATTATTGAAGAATTTTATTTCTCTTAGAGGACAAAATTGTCTTCCAAAGAGCTATTTGAATAAACTAGGACAATGATGGTGAACCTTTTAGAGACCGAGTGCCCAAACTGAGATTCAAAACCCACTTTTTTTTCTTTTTTTTTTTTGCAAAGTGCCAATACAGCAATTTAACCTGAATACAGATGGCTGTGAAGGGGCGATGTTGGGTGCCCACAGAAAGGGCTCTGAGTGCCACCTTTGGGCAGTAGGTTTGCGAAGACTGGACTAGAACTAAAGATGATGTTCATATCCCCGTTTGGCCAATGAAAGTCACATTTGGTGAGTGGCAATGGTAAAATCATTCCTTAAATATCTCACATACTGTACCTTGAAAATTATATTTAGGTGAATAAAATGGCAGCACCTGGCACCCAGATTCTACCTGTTGTGAGATCCAACCAACCATAGCACTAAAGTATCCCCAACCTGGCCAAATGTTTACACACTACCCACTTATTGCAGCAGTTACTGCTCTTCTTGGTCTTGCCCATCTACAACCAGCCCCAGAATCCATTGTAGTCCCATAATCGGCAGCTTGAAAACATATTCTATTTGGAACAATTTCTGCTGTCCCTTCCCTCTGCTATGTGCATATTTTCTCCTTACTGGTGACTTTCTTTTGCTATGTTTCCTTTAGGTTTGGGCAAGATCCTACCATATGTGTGTTCTGTACCTTGTTCTTAGGAGGAAAAATTGTGATTAGCAGCTCTAGCGATTTGACATCTGTCCTGGGGCCTGGGAAATCATGGTTGCAGTGGTTCACCGCTAGCTGTGCAGTCCCAAAACGCCTGGCGACTCACAGTTGGGAACCAGATTGTTAACGCCTGGCGGAGGATGCTCTGCACCGTCGGCTGTCAAGATAAAAGACGTCTGAAGGCAATCCGTATGAAGGGATTCCACACACACACACCCGTAATCCTTCCAGCTCTTTGCAAAGCTTCTGCCTAACTCTCGAGGGCCCGACTATGCGGCTTCTGAAAATGCGACTGGCACAAGGAGAGGGGATTTGGCTTCCCTATGTATAATCGCGGCCGCCGGCCATTGTGCGGAGCATCTGACCAGCTTCTCCGGAGCCCTTCTGTGGGGCGCCTTATCGCGTGTCGCAGTTGTTCCCTCTCACCCCCCACCACCCTCCGGCGAGAGGGGCGGCAGGCAGCTGCTCGCGAGGAAGGCACAGTCGCCAAGGGCCCGGCTGTGCGCAGGGCGCGGTCTCTGCCGCAGACGCCACTGGGCCCAAAGCGGCGGGGAAAGGCGCGGCGAACGGGCGCCCAGCCCAGGGGCGGGGTTGTTCTGACGTTCAAGGCACACGTATCTTGTGTCTCCTCCTTCTCCTCCTCCTCCTCCCCTCCAAGTCTCCGGTTCGGTGTCTGGTACTTGGCAAGACATACAGCTGCTGCTGCTGCGGCCGCGTCCCCGCTGTGCCTTTCCTTTCGGGACCTGCGCTCGATCGCCGAAGGATCACCTGCTCCCCCACGCACCCCCCCCAGCCCGGGCGAGGCGGCGGGAAGAGTCTCGCCATGACCGCGTCTATGAGGGAGAGGTTCGACAAGTTCCTGCACGAGAAGAACTGCTTGACGAATGTTCTGGGGAAAATCGAGGCCAAGACGGGCGTGAGCAGGTCCTACCTCGCCATCGGTGAGTGCCTGGCGCGGGTTTGCGGGCAGCCGGGGGTGGGGGTGGGGGTGGGGCAGGGGGAGGCATGGTCTTGCCTCTCCCTTCTTCGCCCTGTCTCGTGATCCCCACCCCCACCCCCTCCTCGCCCGCCCAGCCGCCTCCCCGGGGCTGCCAAGCCGGCCATCGCATCCTCGGCTAAGAAGAAAAGGAAGGGGGAAGTGGTCTGGCCGTAGGGAGGAGGACAATCCCGTGATCTGTGGCGGACATTTTATTTCCTAGCGTTTAATTATACCCTCCCAGTGTAGGGCAGGCACACGCGCGCGGACGCGGTCCTTTCCCGGCGCAGGCGAGAGGGGAAATTCGCCATGCTCCGCAATAAATGCGGCCCCCGGGTGTTAAAATTAAAAACAGGGGGAGAGAGAGGCAGGCACACAACGACCCTGCAGCCGCCGCCGCCGTTGCTTCCCCCTCCGGGCAACAAGGCGTCTCTCTGTTGACACGGGACCTTCTAGGCGGCGGTGGCAGCTGGAGGTTTGGGGCCCCCGCGGAGCAGCTGCCTCTCGCTCGCTCGGGTGCCCTTTTGAGGGCCGCCTTCCTTGGGAGGGGGGGCTGGCTGGAGCAGGAGCGGGGGGGGGTTCCCGCTGTCTGGGTTGAATGTCTCTCTCTCCGCAGCCCGAGCACACACACACACACGAACGGGGCTGGCTGCTCTCGGGTTACAGCAGACCATTTCCTTTTTCTCCTCCTCCTCCTCCTCCTTTCTTCTCTTGCTCCCCCCGCCCCACCCCGCCTCCCTCCTGCCATCTTTCTCTGCTTTCTTCTCCGGCCCGCCGGCTGTTGAGCCATTTTGTCAAAAAAACAGCTTTGGGGATGCTGGTTTTAAGATGTTACTAACGGGGGAAGGAGGGGCCCCCTAATCGCCCTTTTTATGGCCCTTTGGGGGAAGCCTTGCTGGTGTTGGTAAAGAAACGCCGGGAAATGAAAGAGGCGAAGGGAGTGAACTCCCATCCGATGGCAACAGCCAGCTGACGTGTCTAGGCAGAGTTGGAACCTAAGCTGGCTTTCCCATTCTGACATGTATCCCTTCAGTCTTACAGGTTAGAAGACCTTGTTACCCCCACCATCGCACACACTCTTGTGTGTTTGAAATTAGTGAACCTCTCATTGTCTATCATTAAGTGGAACTGGGGTTGAGTTTTGATCCCTATGGAAGGGGTCCTTACAAATTCTCCTTCTGTTGCTCCTTTTTTTTAAGTGCTTCTGCTTTATACAACCAGACAGGGCCTGAGACTGTTCCTGTAGGCCACCCCTACACACTGACTGATTTTCTGTTTTCTCTCTTAGCCATTTTGGCTGTGCTGGCCATTTATCTGGTGATTGGCTACGGAGCATCCCTCCTTTGCAATCTGATCGGGTTTGCTTATCCTGCATACATCTCGTAAGTATTCTGCTGACCGGCTTCGTCTGCTTGCTGCTCTTGAAATGGGTAATTCTGGAGTGTTAGAAACCAAGGTCTGTTCCCTTTTATAGCTGCTGAAGCATCATGTTGGGGAAGATTGGGTTGGCACTTAGAATTATTTTTCAAGCAGTATCTGAAGTTGTTAGGTTTCTTGCTGGACACATCTCTGGCATCCTTCAAGTGGGCAATCACATTGAATGGGGTTATAAGATTCTGTAGACTAATAGCAACCCCAAACTGAAGATGGTTATGTTACCTTGTGAACTTAATCTGGCAAGGGGTCAGGAAGAGATGCAGCCAGCTGAACCAAAGTCCATTTTTATTGATATTTAATAGGAATCAGCTAGTGTCTTCTCTTAATGACAGAGAAAGATTCCAAACATACAGTGTAAAAGAGTTTTATATGACAACAAAGAGTCATAAACTTCATTGGATAACATTTGCTTATGATTTGGATACTACCTATTTGGCTGAAAATGTGAAAGAGGCAAACACGTTGACTCCTATAAAGATGGGGCATCTTTACTTGCTTTAATGATTTACCTTCCAGGATGCACCAGAGTGTCTGGTAAACAAACTCTTATCCTATTGATATCTGAATGTTACCAGCTGAGCCTTCCTCCCTAGCTATATTCCTAAGAGGGGCATTGGAAGGGTGAACCGTGGATGCTTAAGTACTTGACCAATTCTAAAGGCTAAAAAACGGATACAAACAGTAATATAGGTAATGAAAGGGTGATTAGGCTTTTTGTTCCATTATCTGGCCAGAAAGAGGTTACTTCTGGTCATATCCAGCTATCAGTTATTTTGCACAGTACTGGAACCCAGGTTGCTGTAGGTTGAGGGACGGGCAGGATGATTACTTGAATTGTGGTTGGGGTGTGCATAACATATCTTCATTAGGCATCTTTCCTTCCATAAAGGTTTAGGAAGATCAGAATTCTCCCTGACTATGAAAAATTTACCTAGACAGTGTCAACTGTGATGAAAATGTGTGCTGTATTCATTAAAATGTTTGTGGAGCTCCTTTTTAACTGAATATATGACTAAGTATATGGACCTCTTCTGTAAAGGAAACAACTCCAGGCACTTCTAAACTCCACTGGTGTCACTTTTACCTGGATTGTTTCTCTTTGCCAGCTGCAGCTTTAAAACAACTAGTAAAGGACCAATTTGCAGTATGCTGCTAAGTTGGCCTCCTCTGATGGGAACATGACTCCAGGCTGAATCTCTGAAACAGCTGGTATGGTTTAGAATTGAGAGCCACACCTTAACCTAATAGAACACTTCTGCAATTCTGCTGGGTGGAGCTTGTTGTGAAATAAGCACAGCACTGAGAATGAATGTTGAGAACTTCAAATCCAAGTGTCCTAAGTAGTTCCTGTAGAGAAGCTGTTTTTGGGACTTGAGTCTCTGTGCTATAAGTATGAGCAAGTGTTTGATGGGTGCTTCCTGAACTTTTAATATCTTAAATACTATCAGTTACTCCATCAAAGAACCCCTGGGGCCCACTTTCTGCTGAAAAACTGTATGTTTACAGTCCTTTTGTTTTTAGAGCTATCATTTACACTGTAAATATATTGGTTGACAATCTGTAGCAGGTATGATAGATAAGAATGGCATCTCAGACTTGCAGGCAGTTATAGGGCTTGTGCAAGATTGTATTCTTAGTCTCTATGATGCCTTTCTATAAGGTAGCAGTGACTTCATAAGGCATGTTTATTACCTGACAACTGCAACATTTCATGCAAATTTTTATACGTGAATTTGCTTGCATATCAACACAACAGCCAGAGCATCTACATGGCACTTCTGAGGCAACTGAATTTGCACAGTTTTAGTTTTAGGAGAGGCAGCTGTGCTAGATCATGATAACGTGTCAGGCAAAAACAAATGGAATAAAATACAAAATAAAGAAGACAAATTTATGACACCTTAAAGACTAGTTGCTATATTTTAACATGAGATTTCATCTGAAGAAGTGGACTTGTTCATGAAAAGGCACATTAAAATATAGCCTTTAGTCTTTAAGGTGCCACTATATTTTTGTCTTTTTTTTGTTTTTGTTTGCACATTGTACTGCAGATACTGAGATATAAACTCGTGTTGATGGGCTAAATCATCCCAAGTGCAAAAACAGATATTTCATGGTCAGTTATTTCATGTACAGACTGATTTGTTAGAGATTATAATTGGACTTACGAACCTTTTAGCGATTGAGTGCCCAAACTGCAATTCAAAACCCACTAATTTTTCACAAAGTGCCAATACAGCAATTTAACCCGAATACAGGTGGCTGTGAAGGGGCAATGTTGGGTGCCTGCCTACAGAAAGGGCTCCGAGTGCCACCTTTGGCACCTGTGCCATAGGTTCGCCAACACTGTTGTAGGGCTATCGTAACAGTAATATGGTGTGTATTCTCTGTGGCAAAAGGTGAACATCTTGGTGTCTTTTTCTTAAAAGCAGTGCTGGAAGTGGGGAGGATTTGGATCATGATGGTTCTGTGAGAAGGGGGAGCTTAACACTTCTCATGCTGTTTCTTTGACTCCAAGGTTGCTATTTGTCACTGTGGGAGGAGGTGGCAGGTAAAACGTTAGTTCTTTTCCTCCACTCAATAATAATAGCTTTGCTATTATTGATTTAACTTGAAGTTACAGCATGAGGGTGGAAGAGGAAACTCTTCATTCCAAATTTTGCTTTGGTTTTTAACCAAGAGAAAGTATATTAAAAGATTATTTGCGTTCTTATTATTTCTTTGTCCATGAAAGTGTGTCAGATGCGTTCACATGTGGCCTATCTAAACCACAGCCCACCACCAGTATCCCAGTAAATGTTTTGTATGTTGGATGACTTATAAGAAGATAATAACATGTTGATAAAAAGGCTCTGCATATGCATAAGCATGATTAGCACACCTGTAAAATGCATTTCTTTTTCATAGCTTTAAATGTCAGAAACATTGTGCTATGCTTTAGACGAACTACTCCATATCAGTTTACTTTTCACAGGTATCTGTGTCCCTTCATAGGGAATTATGCCTTTGTCCCTTTTTCTTCTCTGCAGTATGTAATAGATCCTGTGTTGTTTGTTTGTTTGTCTTCCCTTAACTCAGTTGTGTCGAAGTTGCTGAGTATTGCTTCCAAAGGAGATATTTATGTTCTCGGCCCCTCTCCCAGTGCATGGGATGGGAGCAGAAATGTAGTCCTATGCCATCAAGTCACTGCACTTACAAACCCTCTCCAATATTTTATGAACCTTTTTGATTTGAATTATTTGCTTTTTGTGGTTAGAAAAATTACATTTCCTGTAGGATCTCAGTGTGAAACAGCTGGTAGTGCTTATTTTAAGACACTTGCGGGAAGAATTACACAAAGACAAAAGGAATAGAGAACCTCCTTCATAATGCAAGCACATCATGACTCATTGGGTATTGATTACACCAGTGATGATATAACTTAAGAGGCACAACTCAGCTAAAATTGCTTTTCTGGCTATCCATTTGAATGCTAGGAATAGATTAATCAGGGGAGCCACATGGCCCATGCCAAAATTGCTGTTCTGTACATGTAGCAGAAGTATAATGGCTCATTGCTTTGTTTGCTATATGTGCACACTTCACATCCATGGGTTTGAGAGATTGGTATTCCATGGCCCAATCCAGTTATCTGAATAGACTACCTATTCAGCCACCCTTAGAGGACTTTGATCTCCATCCTCCAGGTGACAGCTGGGAGGCTGAGTCAGGGTGTAGCAGTGTGAATGTTGATTTTTGCCAATAACCTGGCATGCCTTTGGGTGCTCTTGTGCAGGGACAGCTCTAACAAAGAGAAGTGGAAGGAAAATTGATCTGTTACATGGGAAAATAAATGTGGAATGGATTAGCGTGTGTGGATTTGTGTTTTCTCATGTGCAGTATGTTGCACATGTTAAAGCTGGGCACGTATGTGTCTGATATATCACCAGTCTCTCCTTTGTAATGGGTGGTCAGCTCTTTTAAGGCATCAGTGGTTCTGTGCTCCTATCCACTAACAAGCAATGTTAAGCTATCGAGTATTAGGATTTTTTTCAGTAAACTGCCCTACGGGAATAAGCATGTTTTCAGATATGCTTTTTAAGAGCAATGACAAAATAGCAGAAGTAAGCTTGCTTATTTATTTATTTATTTATTTATTTATTTATTTATTTATTTATTTATTTATTTATTTATTGTTGAATGAATGAATGAATATTTGACCCCACTTTTCTCATTGGAAAAGGACCCAAGGCGGCTTACAGTAATGAGGAACAATATACAGCCCAGAACATTTAAGAGATATTCAGATTAACAACAGGGAATTAGAAGAGGCATTTTAGAACAATAAAAGGTAACTGTTAAAGCTACAAAGAGCACACAAAAAGAAAAATATCCATTATAAAGGGTGGAAAGTAAACATGGAAAACACTGCTGTTCTTATGAAATCAGTCAATGCAATCATTTATGGTAATCCATATAAAAGTCACATAGTAGATAGTCTCTCATTCAGGAAAAGCTTGCCTGAAAAAGGTGGCAGATATACATCCTCTGGGAGGGAATTCCAAGGCTTGCAACTGTGACTGAGAAAGTCTTATGTCTAGTAATTTTGAATTGTAAGCTGGCCAGAGTCCTTCGGGTAGTGGGCGGCATATAAACTGTATGGATGGATGGATGGATGGATGGATGGATGGATAGATAGATAGATAGATAGATAGCATCTAAACCTGCCCATTTAAAAATGTAAAAGATGATAATTTTATGTTGATCAGGAGTGTTTAGATCATATGACTCTTAAAGACTTTGTAAAGGCCAAAGCAAAGGGGTCTGATTCAGATGGCCATTGTGGGCTGGTAAGAGAGTTGGCTACCTCTCCTTTGCATGTTGATTTTCCTGGTTGGAATTTATCCTCACTTGTAGTCAGTCATTCCAGAGTGGAAAATGTGGTTTGCTCTCGGGACAAAGAATGGTTTGAAAGAAATTATTTTTCATTAGGGAAGTGGAGTGCTGCATTGAAGTCCTGGGCGGAATCATAAACCCAACAACTGGGTTTATGCTTCTGCACCACAGCATTCCCTGCAGCTACCATGGGACTCCTAAGGTTACTCTCTTCCACGTTTGGTTCCATGACATGAGACATGGCTTTCTTGAACTGGGAGTAAAACTGGGAGTTGATTGTTAGAAACAGAAAGAGCATCAAATGGCATCAAACTTTTCTGTGCCTGATCCATGTCTCAGACTTTTCTTTGTCCTTCTTGATTGTTTCTGCCCTTGGTGTTCCCATGGAGTTCCTTCTTCTGTCCTACCGCCCTTACCTAGACCACCAGCTTGTGGTAGGTTAAACAAGAGGAGGGTGCATCAAAGATGGCTTATGGTAGCACTTGCCAAATAAGGGGAACAGCCTTCCTTTCTCCCCCTTCTCCTTTCTGATGGGTTTGAGTGGCCTTTTCCAGGTACCTGTAGTTGATCTGGGACCGACCGGTCAAAGTTGTGGAGGGGCTGTTTGGCTTCCCATTTCCGAAGCTCCCATCTCTTGTCTCTCCTCCACCCCTCCCCCTGGGGTTCAGGCCTTTGCATGATGCAGACTTTCTGCCTCCGGCTTGGGAACTCTGAAGGAGACTCTCTCTCCTGCCCAGGGATCTTCCCTCAGGACATATTCCCACTCTTCCTGGGATCCAGGTAATACAGTATTAATCCCGATTACTCTGCAACATCTCTCCAATTCTCTTCACCCTCTGTCTTTCTCCCCCACCACTTTCCCTCCTGATGGACTTACTTCCCTCTGACTCCCTCCCCTGGCTTGAGCTTGAGCTTGCATAAACTTTCTGGTAAATTGCTTTCCATATTCCTCTCAGCAATATCATTTTTTCTTGTTTCTGTTAGATTCCCTTTAAGTAACCAGCCAAAACTAAAAAAGTAAGAAATATATGGAAGAAATATATGGAGCACCAGAGGGAAAACATGTGTAGATTGTTAACTTTAAATACAGTACAGCTAAAAATGGGTTGGAGCCCTTGGGAGGTGAATGATTCCTCCTTGGTCTCTGCAAAATGTTAGGGCTTGGAGTGAGTATATTTTGTCTTCTTTATCCTGCCACTTTTTCCTGCCAAAAGTTTCTCTGTATTTCTTCAGAAACAGTGGTAATCTGCAATAATTCATGTCTGTCACAACTGAATCCTGCTTTTCCCTCCAGGTGGAAATACTGTACTGTATGTTGTTGGTGGTCTGTTTTTCTTTACAAGCGCCCCCGTGGGAAGAGGACTGCATTTTTGCTCATTTGTTTTGCCGTGGCAAGTGTTCCATCTTTCCCTGGCAAGGACAAGCAAAGGAGTCCCAGTTTCATCTCCAGTTCAGTGTGGTATCATGGAAAAGTTAATACAAACACAACTGGAGTGAGTTCTGGAGAGTGGAGCCTGTCTGATATAGTAGTTAGGATGTTGAACTGAGACCTGGGAAATATTGCTTTAAAAACCCACTGAGCTATAAAATTCATTGGTTGACCTTGCTCCCCCCCCATTTGTGTGTGTGTGTGTGTGAGAGAGAGAGAGAGAGAGTGAGAGTGTGTGTGTTTCACTTTTCTTTTTAAAATCAACATATGGTGGTACCTCAACTTGTGAATTTAATCCGTTCCGAATGCATGCTCTTAAGTTGAACTACTCTTAAGTCGGGGTACCTATCTAAAAAATTGAAAAATAAGTTAAAAAATCAAAAAAAATGGGGGGGAAATGTAAGTCAAGCAGACCATATCTAAAATTTGTAAGGCGGCAGTTAAAACGTCAACAATTTTCTGCTCTTAAGTTGAATTGCTCTTAAGTTGAGCTGCTCTTATGTCGGGGTACCACTGTATACAGTAGTGAAATTCACAAAACGTGAATGCACAAGAAAGCGAAACGGACAGATGACAGAGACCCTGATTTGAACTACCATATTTTCCGCTCTATAAGTAGCTGACCTCCTTCACATAATTGTTGTGATGATAAATGGAGTGGTAAACCATGCTGAATCATAGACCAGTGAAGTTGGCAGGGGCCTATAAGGCCATCAAGTCCAACCCCCTGCTCCATGCAGGAATACAAGTTACAGCAAAAATTACACATAAATGTAACTAATAATATCTTGTTGCAACTTAGAGGAAATGTTGTGCCTTGGTGTGAGTGTGCTCAGAGCTGCTGAGCTAGGCGGAAGCAGAGCAAGCCTAGCCTTTCCTCCTCAGCTCTGACGAGCAATACAAGCATCAAAAGTTTCCCTGTAATTCTTCAGAAACGGCGGTGATCCACAATAATTCATGTCTATCACAACTGAATTCTGCTTTTCCCTCCAGGCCAGGAAAGTCCTCATGATTTTGACTGCTTTGTGTTAAAATAAGTCTATATCCCCGGCCCTAATATTATTGATTTTCTACAAAAGGGGTATGTGGTTCATCTGGAAGCCAGGACACCTATGGAAATTCCTCTTTCAAGTTCCATGTATGAAGCTGAGTGAGAACCCCAAACTTTAATTGCTGCTGCGCTAGCTGAGTTTGTAGTACAAGGACAGAAATGTGGGATTCTGTCAACCACAAATTGTGGCCTGGTTACCTAGATTTACCAGAATGTGTGAAGTGCTGCCTTTGGGTAGTCTGGGTCTCAGGCTAACTTGTCTTGGGAATCACCTGGTGATTCCTCCACTGCATGCTCCTAAGCTGACTTGATCTGTCCTGCATGTTATCCACAACACCACACTCACTCAGCCGGTCTCCCTTCAGAAGTGAAGGGCTCTGGTGCAGTGACTTGCACACAATCTCAGCACCCTTCTCCTTTCCTTCTGCCTTTGGCATGTCATTCTGACCGTTTCAGTGTATAGCTGCTGACTTGAGGTATTCCTGAGTCAGCCAGAAGTAGTTCTACAGGCATGCTCACCATGCTTGTAGGAAAGCAGCTGCCACTCGTAAAAGTGCACAGGCTGATGGAGTACCATGTTGATATGGCTGCAGTAAAGATCTTTTGAACCTTATTGGTATCACTGCAGAGAAGCAAAGGATCGAAAGGGAGTCTTGTGGGTTGTTTTTTCAGTCTATTCAATTTCTGGGATGCTTCTAAGGATAGCTCTGGAAGCTTTACATTGGCAGCCTTCTACTTTGGCTTGCCTGCGATGAGTAAAGCATACTTCCAAGGTGACTGATCTTTCTCACAAAATATATATCATGTCTGTTATTTGCTGAGCTGAAAGCCTGTCTCTGAGCAGACTCTTAGTTTCCTCATTTACACTACCAAAGCGTAACTAATAAATGTTTTTAAAAACTGAAAATTGAACCTTATAGTTATAATATACAGTACTGTCTCTTTTGGCATGGCTCAATATTCAGCACAATGATCAGTGGATACCTATTACATTGAATTTTTTTTAAAATGTTGGCCATACTGGGTATTTCTTCATGAGTATAGGTTGTGAGGACAATATGCAAAGTGGAACTGCAGTCTCAGTCATTCGCTCTGAAGCAGCTTTCCCCAATTTGGTTATTTTCAAATAGGTTGCAACCCTTCTATCAACCCCCAAACATGTCAAGGATGATAAGAGTTGTAATGTCTCCCATCTGGAAAGCATTGCAAGGGCAAGAAGTTTTCTAGACCAGTGCTGGAGTCTCTGCCAGCAGTGATCATCTCTCAATTTGAATTTCAAATCCTTCTCCAAGGTTTACTTAGCATAATTGGACACCTGTTAATTTGTATTCCTGTTGTCCATTCAGCTGAATTATGTTTTGAATATTATGCCCTTAGATATAACCCTGGTCAAACAGAGTCTACCAACAACCAGTTTGGCCTGAAGGAGTTGGCCAGTATATGCCTTCACATATTATACCTTAAAAGCAGTAATAGTTTTCTTGGCCCATCAGAAGAAACAGCTGAAGTCTATCATGAGTTTACAGGCCTTCACAGTCTCTTCACCAGGCTACATGATATAGAAAAGCAGGGGCCTTGTGGAATGGGAACCAAAAATTAGAGCAAATGTGGTTGTGAAGTCTGCATAGTAAACCCAGTTTTAAGATGAAGATTGCAGACTGTGAACAGCCACTGATACGTGCTGCAGGTGTCAGATGACACCCAGGATTCTGGAGAGAGAAGCAGTGTCCTGTTCCTCTGCATAAAAAACAGCTGTGATCCAGATTTGTACCTTTTGAGGCAAACACACACATTCTGGGATTGGGAGACAGTCAGAAGAGAAACAATAAGCTTTATAACAGGTGAAATTACCAATGTTAGGCAGTGAATTAATTTATTTTAAAAAAAGAAGTTGAAGCCAAATTGTATAACATTTACTGGCAGTGGGAAGGATTGGCCTCTCTATGGACTCTCCTCAGGTGGTAGAAAATCACCTTCTCAATTCTCTGGAAGAGTTACACGTGTAGAGGGGGATAGCTCATTAATCTGGTGAATGTAGTCAGTCCCTGCTGATTCAGTGGCATTTCTGTGTGCTCTACATACTCTCTGTAGGAGCTCTTTGCTCTCATTTTTAAATCTCAATAAATAGAAGTATCAATTGCCTTCATCTTTTATCAGAGTCAATAAAAATATCCATTGCTTGGTCATTTTTGTTGGTAAAATAGGGATTTTTTTTTTGGATTTAGCAGTATTTTAGGGACAGAATAAAAGAGTGATATAGAAGCAATGAATTCAGTCCAGTCTTTTTTGCTTCATATTTCAGGTGATTAATGACTTGAGGAACTGTGTTTGTGTTCCTTGTCACAGTGCAACTTAAGCAAGCTTATTTTTTATTTGAAGCAGAGTGGAAATTAATTGTTCTAAAAGAGTTTCTCTCACCTAATCCCCCTCTTGTGTTACCAAAACTTGCTTTTCTTGTTCCAGAATAATTTCACTGCACTTCCCGTTTCCATAGACTAAACGTATATATTGGCATTCTGTTTCATAACTGAGAAAATTTGCCATCTGCCGCTGCTCAAGCTTTATATACTGGTTTTGATTTAACCACTGTGTGTGAACATATCCTTGTCAAGCCAAAAAAAATATGCAAGAATTGGAGGATCTTGACTATTGGAAACAGCAGCAAACACATACTTGCAGACAGGCAAGTGACAAAAAAGTTGTGTGTTGCTTGTAGAAGAAAAGTTATTCTGACATGATAGGCAGAAGTGATGAAGCTTTTAAACAAAACCCTCCACCCCCATTTATCTTGTAGCAGTAGACAATATAATGGGCCGTGTTCAATTTATAGCCTTTAACTTGAAATACCGTATTAAAGTTCTTACTTCTGTACATGTGCAGTCCAGAGAAAATGCTTAACACGACTGTAGTTTCAGAGCCAGAGAATGAGGCACACCAAACCTGGGCCTCCTGTGCTCATGTTTCCTCCTTTGGGTTGGCTACAAAGAGAATGGAATGGCCCTTTTTTGCATTCACCGTGCTGTAGCCTGTGATTCAAACTTTAAACCAGGGGTGTCCAAACTTTTTGCAAGGAGGGCCAGATATGGTGAAGTGAAAATGTGTGGGGGCCGAACATTCAGCCGCATTTGGCCCCTGGGCCAGACTTTGGACAAGTCTCTATAACATGCAAGAAGATGGGGAGGATGCTGCAGCAACGGAGCCGGGGGGCGGGTAAGCTGGGCAGGTGGCTGGGTGAACTGATGGAGGCAGGGAAAACGTAAAACTGCAAGCTGACATCTCCATCCAGCATGAGGAGGGCCAGCTGGTGGGGATGCATGACAGGCTGAGCCTGTGGGGAGAAGAGGCCGCGGGCAGCTCAGAATTTGAAAACAGGCCGCATTTGGCCCCCGGACCTGACTTTGGACATACCTGTTTTAAACTGTCGCTTAATTTCTATTCTTGACAAATTTGGACAACAGTGTGTATGTGTGTGTTGTGTTGTGTTGTTACAGTCGTGACCGACGCTTAGTGACTCCATGTCCATGGAGTTTTCTTGGCAGAAGTACTGGAGTGGTTTGCCAGTTCCTACTCCAGGCGCCTACAGCACCTGGTATTCCCGGGTGGTCTCCCATCCAAGTACTAACCAGGGCCGATCCTGCTTAGCTTCCGAAATCAGGCGAGATCGGATGTGCTCAGGGCATCTAGGCAGTTCGGACAACAGAGTAAACTACATTAAATGCCATAGCCATAGCTAGGTATAGGATGGCTTACACAAGCCCTGGGCCTGTTGCAACCCGTTGTTGTCATGCTGTGCTGTGGTTTCATGCTAGGTTTGAATTGGCCCAGCTGAATGTGAGTAATATTATACATAAAGCATAGTGATTGAAATCCTGTTGCTTAGCATGGTAAGTCACACAAGAGAAGAACTGTTGAATTAGTGGGGATTTGGTGACTCAGCTCCTCCACACATTCCTTTGATTCAAATGGGCCTAGTCTAATGGTGATTTGCTATGCTAAAGTAACTAAACTAGGCCCTTTTGAATCAATGGAACTTGCAGGGGAGTTGATCCAGCAACCCCCCCCCCCACTGATGCAGTAGGCCTAATATAGTGCAATTTAATAAACTAAGCAGTCGGATTTCAGCTAGTGAGTGACCCATTCCAGTTCGATGCAAGCTTGAATCTTTTTTCATCAGCATTATACAATATGTGTGTGTTGGGGTGGGGGGCCTTGTGGACCAGGGCAGGACCTTAGAGAGAGTGCCACTCCCATCAGTCATAGGCCACCTTGCTGCCAGATGGGCTCTGTGTGTATATATAAATATATAAAACGATGACACACATTAAGTAACAGCATGATCTCCCTTTTCATTTAATTGTTATACTGTACTTACTTGCTCTGTTAGCACTAGCAAAGAGCATCATTAAGTGCTTTGTCCCATCTTGAATAGAACTGTTTGGTGCAACAGATTCATTTGGCATGAACAGTTATTGATATTTAAGCAGCAGCAGCAGGTGTTTTTAAGCTTTACCTTTGACAGCATTCAGTGTAAGCAGGTGTTGGGAAGACACAGATCAATGATTGTTGCTGCTTAGGATGTCATAATAGACAAAAGTGCTTGCTGGGTTTCGAAGATGGGAAAAGGGCTGCATTCTGATCTGGTCTCCTGCACTGTCGCTTTACTAAAAGTGGTCTTTTTTTTTAAGATTTGGACTCCAGAGATTTGGGGGCACTAGCCTTTCTGAAAGCATGTTGTAATGACATGCAAGTCCTGATCACATCATTAGAACTTCTTGATATATGTGCAGAGGTGTCCAGCTTTATAATATGTCTCCATATAGCTAAGCTGATATAGGCAATAGCTTATGCTCTTAAAACCTAATCATTCAGTTGTGCATCCCCACAATACCAGGTCTCTGTTTCTCTGTCACCATTTGCAATTGTCTTCAGAGGGCAGCACCTGGGCTCTTGTTAAAAATGCTGCTCCTGCTGCTGGATGGTGCTTAGAGAGAGTCTAGCTATAAGTCCCACAAGACTTAGTCTCTGCTCATTTCTGCTGCGTATGGGAGCCCAGAGCTGCTGCTGCTGCTGTAGGTGGCATCATTCCTTTATGGAAAAAAATGTAGTGGTGCATGTTTCAGGAGGCTGGGCGGGGGTGTGTGTTGCTTCATAACAGCTTTGCCTGTTGATAAAAAGTTGACAGATCAGCAATCAATATCTTAAATAGTTCATCTAAGAGAGGTGACTAATGGACAGTGCCCAAGAAGAAAGCAAGGGAGCGAGCTCATACACATGGCGGATGAGCTGTCTACAAGGGCTGGAGCCCAGGGTTTCATTATCTGATGTGAATTCACATTCACACATTCCAAACATTGAATTTTACACTGGAATGGGTGACCAGATAGTTTTCACCACCACATCTAAAGTAACAAGCTAGTTTAGCCAAGGCAAAACACGTTGCACTCACAGATGTGTCCTACAGCAAAGGGGAACAGCTGCTGTATAAAGTGGCCACATGACTCAACCTGCCTAATGGTAGGACTGGCCCTGCGGTCTACACATTAATGAATCATTATGAAATTCCTTGACATGGACCTTTTGGGTAAAGGAACTCAAAATGCAAGTGTCTTGTCTGTTGATGTCACTTGAGATGAAAACATCTCTAATTCTGTCACTGTCACATAGCTATAAGTATAACTGGTTTAAATTCAATTTTGAATATAATTGGCTAAAATGGCAACATTTTGATGACGTATTTGTGATTAATAACCCAATAATTCATATGTTAGCAGCAAGTTTAAATGAATGCCGATACTACAGATATTTATGAAGGCAATGCAGGAAGATATATATTGTGTATCAGCTGTTTCTACCTGTGTATGCAACTGAGTAATCATACTCTCTAGCCAAGCAGTCACATTTACTTTAGGTACATAATTTTTGGAGCAGAATAGTGATGATATATATGTCTATGCTTTATAGATAAGACAAGATAATTTATTTGTAAAACATTTGTCTTTCAGCATCAAGGCCATCGAAAGCCCCAATAAAGATGATGATACACAATGGCTCACCTACTGGGTGGTGTATGGCATCTTCAGCATTGCAGAATTTTTCTCCGATATCTTTCTTTCCTGGTTCCCTTTCTACTACATGATTAAGGTTTGTTGGCTTGTACTCCTCACTGCTTCCAATGGAAATACCTCTCCATTGAACACTTTTACAAAAGTTTCTGGGGTGTTCTCGTAGAGGGATTTCCCCAAGTCCCACCTTCAGTAGTTCATCTAAGCAGGAATGGCTTTTCAGATGACATTTAATGTGGGTTTCATTGTTAAAACCTGGGATCCCTTACCACAAACTGGAACATCAGGTTGGGGGTTGAAGATTGGTTTGCTTTAACCAGGTACCATTTGCTTTTACTGCAGGCACTGGGAACCCTGAGTCCTTCTGATATCTTTGTTTTGAAGTTCCATAAACCCAGTTACAATATAATCGCTAGGAGTGTGAGATTTGTGCAGTTTAAAAGATTTGAATAGTTAAACGTTCTTTCCTTAAGCATCTGAACTAGCTCTTAAAAATATGTAGCAAACATAATTCACATTAGGTAAGGGTGGCAATTCTACGAATAAAAGGAGAGGATTATCAAAAGCTAAAGAAGGACGATTTAGGAGAAAGAACAGAGAAGGGAATATGATATATCATGCCCACATTCCTTTGCCAACAAACTTTTTAAAAAAATCTTCAGCTAGGTATTTTGTAATTTTTTTGCATGTATGACAGTAACATCTTGCAAGTCTGATTACATCAAGGGTCAGGAGGGGGGTAATAGTCTACAGAGGTAGGGCTACCAATTTTCAGTGAGGATTAACTGGCAAATCTTGAACTTTGTCTCACATAATGCATACATACTTCGGCCACTTTTATGGTACAGCTTTTCACAGCTTAAGGACTGATTACTTTTAAATAAGAATACGCCTGTGGAAGAAGTTCATGCACTTGGCATTCCACTGCTTCCACATACATGAGGTTTCATTGCAGTTGTCCACTGAAGCTTTCCCATCTCCAGAAAAGCCCCTTAATGTGAGTTCTGTCCATGTTCTTGCATAAAAAGGCTCATTGTACTTTGGGATGATTCCTGTAACACCTGAATTATGTTTTCTTCCTATTATGCTGATTTAGCAGACGTGGGATATACTTTTCGCCCCATCTAGCTAGTATTTATTTCACTACCCAAATACACAAGCAGTTACAGGAACAGATTTGATCAGTTTCCTGGGGATGCCTTTAGTCATGGCTGGTGTATCCTGTCCACCAGTAGGAAATCCAGACTTTAGTGGTTGTTTGACCCATTCATGTGAAGTAAGCGACAGCTAAAGCAAGGATGGGGAATGTGTGACCTCCAGATGGTGCTGAACTGCAACGTTCATCATCTCTTACTCAGCAAAGCAAGGTTGTTGGAAGCTGTGTCGAAGAATATTCAGAGGATCACATGTTCCCAACCTTTGCCGTAAAAACAATGTTACTGATTAGTAAGTGAATTATTAGAAACTCAGTTTCTGTATCTAAAGCTTAAAGGATGCTTTATTACTCAAGCAAACTGATTTTTCTCTTGTTGCTCTAGCATTTATGGAGGATTGCAAGTGGGGTTCTTGGAAGCTGCATTTATACAGTGTTGTAGAGTATTCAGAGTAGTTCTGATCATTAAAACCACTCTGTAATGATATTAGCAATATATTGCCAACGGAGGGGGGATTGAATAGGGATTACTTATCTAAGGTCACATAGCAAGTTCTTGGTACATGTTAAATTCAAATATTTCTCATTTGTAGCTCACTGTATTAAATGCTCAATGATATGTCAGTCCATCTTCGCATCAAATTTTCAGATCCTTGAGCCATACCAAAAACCGTGGTTGCAATAAGTAAACTTTTATTCCTTCCCCACTTTCTTTCTTTGTGTGTGTGTGTGTGCAGTGTGGCTTTCTGATATGGTGCATGGCTCCAAGTCCCTCAAACGGAGCCGAGTTTCTTTATCACCGCATTATCCGCCCGTTCTTTTTAAAGCACGAGAGCAAAATGGACAGTGTAGTCAAGGATCTTAAAGACAAAGCTGCAGAGACGGCAGACACCATTACTAAAGAAGGTGAGGCGAGGCCAAGGGGCCAATTTCTTAAAATGTAATTTCTCCTTAAACTGCATGTTTTGAACAGATATGGAATAAAGGTAATGTGATAGAGGAAAGACATGATGCGCGGGATGAGTGCTGTGAAATGTGTCTTTAATTTGAAAAATGTCTTCTAGATCTTTTCTAATCATTACCCTAAAATCAGTTTTTGATATATATATAAGGAATAGTGTGTCAACTTAACAAGCATACAGATAAAAACCTGAGTAATTATGGCTACCATCTGCCCCCCCCTCCCCAGCTCTCCATGGATAGTTACAACTGAGCTGATTTCCATATATGATGCAAGCTTAGAATTTAGGACACAGTGCCGCAAACAGCAGTGCTTGTTTTTCAAAGGTGAAGTCTTGAGCCTTCATAGCTTCAGTAGCACACATCAAACAAGATAATGCCTAGTGTAAGAAACCAAGTAAAAATCTGCACGGAGGGAGAATGAAGTTTCATTACCTAACTTGTTTCTCATCTCCATGAATTACTGAAGCACAATGAATTATCCAAAGAGGCAATTCTGTGTAGAATTTTGAGGCCTAGAATATTTAAGAGAATGCACCAGTATTCACTCTATGCATAGATGGTACATTCAGGAGTGAGTTTCCAATTCTTAGAAACCCAGAGGCTAAGAATATTGAAGATTGATGTTAATCGTTATACTGGTCTTGCAGCTGGACATGCATCAATAATACAATAGTTACAGATTATTCCTTAATGCAGTTGTTATTAACATGCCCTGGATTTTGCTTTCTTTCAGCTAAAAAAGCAACAATAAACTTACTGGGTGAGGAGAAGAAGAGCACCTAAAAGTTAACTGGAAGATACATTTCCTCATCACTTCCCTTACACGGCTTGATTTTAGTGGGGACTGTGATAGCGTAATTGGATAATGTTGCCTTGTAAACATTTTTTAATTTTATTAAAGGAATGTGTTGTAAAATTGCTTGCCTTTCTTTGCAGATCTCGATACCAAGAGTGAGCTTTTTAATTTAAAATCAGTGCACTCGGTGGCATCTTTAACTTGTACTTATTACAAGTTTATTCATCTCCTAATCTGAAAAAGGACTTGAATGTCTTGTCCTGCCATTAACGTAAATTACAAATAAAATATGCCGCAGGCTCTGACTATTAGACTTTGTTTCTTTGTGCATGGAAGATCCATATCGTATCATATCTCACTGGTTGTTGCTGTACTGTCGAGTTTGATGTTGATGCCAGTGAACTTGTGTATGTGTATATACTCATACACACAAATAATGATGACTAAACCATACGTTAATGTGCAGCTGTTTTCCACACCCCAACATTGCTAGAAATTGTGAAGTGATAGTATGCTGAATACCAAGATTTCCTTTTCATTGCGCACATTGCCTGTAACTTGCACTATTTGGTCCAGTATGCATCTCCATAGGTAGTTGTCCTTGAAACATTGACAATTTCAGAAAACTGTTTGGTGGTGTTAGGTATCCCAAACAGCTGAAGGGGAAGCAAATGATGTTACCCATGTGCCCCTAAGGTTCACTTAGTAACACACTGGTTCTTCTGGCCAGCCTGACATTTCTATGGGAAGGCCACTGACATTTACTAACAAGCGGCAGTGTAAGCCATAATGGCAAGTATCCTCCTGCTAGTCTCAGAGGGGACCCCATTGAATTAATTTACATAAGCCCACACTTAGATAAATCCCTTCAAGTCAGTTGGTCTACTCTACTTTGTACAAGCAACAGGATATTAGTCATTGATTTTAGCAGATAATTTTCCTCTATCAGTTATAAAAAGGTGGTCCATGGGCTTTATCTGTTGTTTAAGCCTTTTTTCCTTTTTTAAATTAAAACAGCACCATAAATAAGGAATCATGTTCTGTGATATAACTGTTGTGTGATATAACCAAAAACAGTTGGGATCACCACTTCTAAACACTGTCAATCAGAATCCTATTGGCCTTCACCTCATATAGACCTACAATTGGAGCTCTGTCTATTCGGCAAGCGTGCTGTGCCTGGCACTTGCCAAGTTGCCACTGCTGCAAGTGTAGCTCTGCACAGGGTACACAGCAGCAGGATTCTAGGCATTGCCTTCTTAAAATCATTGCCTACTGAAGACTACTTTTTTTTTTCTTATATCAGTTGTATTGGCCAGATTTTAGCAGGAAATGTACTTCTCTTTATACTGGAACTACTTTAATGGCTCACTCGAGAGCCGTAACGCATGAATTAACTCAAGTAGTCTCTGAATCTGATTTTCCATCAAAGGCACAATGATCTCTCTGCAGCCCTGTTGGCTATAGTAAGACTATCATTCCATGGTATTTCCTCAATTAAAGGTTAAGCATGGTGTCTCAAGACAAAGAGCCTTCTAGGCCAGCAGCCACACGCTACCACTGGCCAACACACTGCCCCTGAAAAAATGGCAGAACATGATCGTGATGGCCAGTTCCTGCTACTTAGCCCCAACAGGCTGTGATGGGATATACTTTTCTACCAATACTGGTTTAATTATTGCAAGCTATGAGCCACCGTTAAATCTTTTATGTATGTACTTCACCACTTTTATAAAACTATTCAAGTTAATACTTACTGCTAGATCTTGTGGCAGCTGGTTCTGTAGCAGCGTCAAATACCTTTTCCCTCTTGTTCAGTGACAACAAACATGTTTTCTGCACACCAGTCTCTATGTTGTAATAATCTTGAATTATAGAAATGCAGAAAAGGAACTACAGTCATACCAAATGTTTTCATCATCTTTGGCGTAGATGCCCTGTGGATTTTCGCAAGAGTGCAAAATGTAAACTACAGTACATTTGTCTGTGCTACATAACACAGAAATGTAAGGAAATGAAAATAAGCAAGGGATGATTTTCCTATATCCTTAAGAAATGCCTCTTTGGCACTCTGCTTGTTTTAGACCAGTGTTGACGAACCTATGGCACGAGTGCCAAAGGTGGCACTCAGAGCACTTTCTGTGGGCACTCAATTGCTGTATTGGCACTTTGAGAAAAATCAGTGGGGTTGAATCACAGTTTGGGCACTCGGGCTGGAAAAGGTTCGCCATCACTGCTTTAGACCCTTCTCAAGTCGAATTCCTCCTGCTTAGGAGGCAAACGTACAAGTACTAGCATTACCGAGTACGGAGTACAGAGATAACTTCAGTTATTGAGGCCAATCTTGGTAGGTGTTCATGATTTGAAAACATGCCAGCCTTAAACCATGGTGGTAGCAACAGTATAAGCTTAATTACAACAGATGGTGGACTTTACATCTAGTTGGAACTGCATAGCCAGACTCAAAATACTTGAGGTATCAACATTTAGCTACAGAACTGGCCTTGATATTGTGACCTTTTACGTCTACTGCCTTTTTATATGCTTTGACTAAATGTGTAAGAAAAATGTAGAAATGGTGCCATATGGTAGAGGATTAAGCAAGACTACAACTGATAGAAATACTTAATAGCCTGAGATCACACTAGTATTGCAAGACAATGCAGAAGCAAACGTCTGTAATGTTGCTGCCTTTATCCAAGATAGCTTAATCAGTACTTGCATTGAAAGATTATGTTTAGTTGTATACTTTGAGAGTACAATTTGAATTTGATTATTATAATGAAATTAAATTTGAAAGTGGTCTTAAAACAGTTTATTCTTCGCCTGCAAATAACTGTTAAATGATTAACATATGTAGAGTTGTTTCTTGGCAAACTGAGAAAATGTTTAGATACCTTAGGCAATTTGTGCTGAAGATGTAATGTACTTTGAGAAAAAACATACAAATAAAAAGTATCTTACATTAATTTGTTCATGCTTCTTCACAGCAGATATTAATGAGATAATGAAGAACTGTGTCTTATGTAAAAATACCTGGCTACAGTTTCAGAGTTGAGCTCCACATGTTTTATCATAAAAAGAGTTGATGGTATTCAGTGATGAAAATAAGGAGTTTGGTGCAACCTCCCCCCCCAAATCCATAAGAAACAAAACAACCTCTTGGAATAGAAAATCCCTCCATTTCGGTACTGTATATGGTTAGATAACTTTTAAAAGAACCTATAAAACTACCAGTGAGAAGAATAAAGTAAATGCAAAGACCTAATGAGATATTTACTATACTTGAAGTCATTGCCACAGCAATGGTTTAACATTGTTTAGAGAAGTCAAGTTTGCTCCATGTTATATAGGGACATAAAAATAAATTGAATAAGAAGTCATGATCAAAGCTAATCCTATCACCCACAGAACAAAGGCAAAGGAAATGTTCAGATCACTTGTACATTATTTCCATAAAGGCTAAACCTGGATTTTAGGATGGAGCAAATTCATAGCTGAAATTATCCCTTCCCTTCACAAGCATATTTAAAATTATTCACTTTTTACCTCATCTTATTAAGCATATACTGTATCTATAGCCATGAATCTGTACAAAGTAGCATGATGTAGGTATTTTTATATATTGTAAAATGTAAATTAAAATATTTTATAAAGCACCTACCTGCTTCTATTTCGATATACCCAACATAGTACTTTTCAATTTTATCTCTTTAATAAGAAAATGTAAAATCACTAATAAAGCATAATCAAAAGAAAAATGACCCTAATATATTGTTTCCCTGAACCTCTTCTGAAATGCCTCATCATGGTTGTTAGGATGTTAAAGAAACTAGCTCACAATATTCCAGCCATTTTAAAGCAGAATAACATGAATTACTCAAGAAATGACTACTTCTAAACAAACAGAAATCATCTCCCGAATAGAACACAATTGAGATCTTAAGTGAAGATAACATACAAATCATGGCCACAGTATCTTGTTCATGTGAAAAAGTTATTTATCACATTAATTCCATTTGATGGTGTACCCTTAGATAGCCAACTTTGGTGCATATCATGCAAGTGATCCAATGACTAGACTTTCTGCCATCATTGTAAAACATGACTTTGTAGACAAATTTACATTTGTTCATGCCTTCTCACCTTTTAAATGTAGACTTGCAATTAAAACATTGTTTTAAATGCTTATTATTCTGTGATTGATCCACCTGATAAAGGTATTGTATGTCTGTGTAACCCAGTGTTTCCCAACCAAGTGTTTTCTTGGGTTGCAGGTCACCTTATACATGTTGTAAGCTGGCCCTTGTCAAATAATTTCTCCCTGGACTTTTCAAAGCAGGATATTAAAGACAGTGTGTATGTGTAGGTACAAGAAACGGACCCCTTGGGGGAGAAAGAAACCTCTAATTTCTGAGAAGGAATGACCTAGACTATTTTTGACAAATAAAAGAAATGCCAGTGTCCAGTTATAAATACTGCTGCTTCCACAAGAAAGGGGTTTTAACTAGGAGGTGTCACTTCTGGAGAGTCTAAAGAAGGCATGGAAATGGAAAAAAGAAGAAAAAAAATCCACATGCACAAAACCCCAGGAGTGGTTACAAAAACAAATGGCCCAGCTCCTGCTGCAGGTACAAGGAAAGCTTCATGCCAGTTTTTAAGAGGATCTTCTCCTTAAGAAAGTTTCCCCCCCTTCCTGGGTACCACCAGTGTCCTTCCACCACCACCCCTGGCCAAACGCCGAAGTCTTCTGCCTCCTCCCTATCTTTAAACCCCACCCCAGTTCTGAATAAGTGGCAGGAAGTAGGAGGAGGGCAAGCAGCAGCAGCAATATGTTGGGGAAGGACGATGGCAACCCATAAAAGGTGGTCACAAGTTGAAAAAACTTTGGGACCCCTGGTGTAACTTACTATTTTCTGTAAGTGCCTCCCCCCCACCACCGAAGATGTTTCTGGTTGTGAACCGTACTCAGTCAAGTTTTATAACAACTTGCACCCACAAATGTTGAGGGAAGCACACTAGTCACTCCTCTGCATTGTCTCTCTGTTCACCGAAATTCAGTGGGAGAATGAGAGGCTGCTGTACCCAGGTAGCCTCTCCATGTCAGCCTCTCAATCCTTGAACAGAGGGTGAGAGTCACGTCTTTTCCATGATGAAAGAGGCAACAGAGGGGACAAGGCTAGCACACTCCTCTCAATACATGCGGACTCCACACATCAACTGAGGGGCTAATCACAGCTTTTGTCTCTAAATGAATCAGAATGCAACCTAGATCATAGATACAGCAGTTGCTTGAAGATCGCTATAAAAGCTGCTAGACCTGCAAGCAGGTTCTGCATGCTGCAAAATGTTTTTACATGTGTACATGTTCAGATAGGCCAGGAAGATACTTGGTCAAAAAAGGCTCTGAAGCACCATAAAGGACAGAGTTGGGGAGTTTGAAATAGAGAGCGAGAGCAAGAGAGTGCAGGGCAAACCTGTCCCCACAGGGACTATCATAAATTCCCATTTTTAGGACCTGTGAAGTTACAAATATATTTTTTCTGGATTACCACTACCTTAGGAACTGAGATCATCAAATGTAAAGCAAAGCAAAGTGTTTTGCTTACAACACCCCACAGCTCTTCAAGCGCTCTCTGGGTAGTTTACAATTTAATGATGCAGGCTACACATTGCCCCGCCCCCAGCAGGCTTGGTACTCATTTTCCCAACCCCAGAAGGATGGAAGGCTGAGTCAATGATGAGCCGGTTACCTGGGATTGAACCCCAGGTCATGAGCACAGTTTTACACACACAGGCATTTAAACCACTGCACCATGAGGCTCTGAAGACCATAAACTGCAGTGAGACAAAGGGACAGCAATTTTGTTTGGTCATCGTCAAGCACTAAATGTCTTCATAGGAGTCATTTCTTGCTATCAAATAGCAAAATTTTGCTTAACAGGACCTGAGTATACTAGCACAGAAAATAAGGTGCAGTCATCCCTGATTCTCAGCAGGCCAGTTTCAAATCCCAATTAAGCCTCCCCCATCATCCCTCCCACTGCCTAGATGCCCTGAGCACATCAGATCTCGCCTGATCTCAGAAGCTAAGTAGGGTCGGGCCTGGCTAGTACTTGGAAGGGCAACCACCAGGGAATACTAGGTACTGCAGGAGCCTGGAGTAAGAACTGGCAAACCACTCCAGTACTCCTGCCAAGAAAACCCCATGGACGTGGGGTCACAAAGAGTTGGTCACAACTGTAACGACACAACAACAGTCATCCCTCCCATCCTCAAAAAAGCAGCTTTGCCTATGAAACAGTAATCCTGCAACAATATTGCAGATTTACCATCTATCCTTCCACCACATGTAAAATAGGCACGTAATAATTTTTCAAGCTAGAAAACCAGGATGCATGTCCATCATTCGTTTCCAAACAGAAACTGCTCTTTCCATAATCTCTCAAAGTCATCCTCTTCCTCGATGGAGAAGAAAAAAACATACATAGAGATGACAGCAATAGTTCACAAATTAAACAAGTATGTAAATCAGAAGTATAAAACTTGTATAATAAGAAAAGTCAGAAAGTGTGAGTGTGCACATGCGCACAGAGATACACAAAGAAATGTTGGTTTCACATTATATAGCATGATTCTGGCCTCAGGGCTATATTAGATTGAAAATATGTAGCCAGTAGTGATACAAATATACTATTTATGTGCACATGCAGTAAGGTACACATAAAATCCATCTAACACAGTGTTTCTCAACCTTCCTATTTAATACAGTTCCTCATGTTGTGGTGACCCCTTGCCCTGCTTGGAAGAGGCCACAAGCCCCCTTTGGCAGGCCACTGCCGCAGGTGCCATAGAGAACTTCCCTCTACAGGCACCCTCAGCCAATCGCAGCCTCCGGTGCCATTGACTGGCATCCCCTCCAAACTATCAAGCTGTAACTCACTCTTTTCCCCCTTCCTCCCTCCCCTCCTCCAGACACAAGCCGTTTGTGCCTTTTTCTTCACTGGCTCATGGCGACCTCTGTGAAATGGAAAGCAGCTACTTGCACCCATTCAGGTGTGGCAGTTAGGAAACCTTTATAGGAAGTATTGAGTACATTTTGCCTTCCATTGACTATACTGCCACATAGAGGAAATTTACAGATAATAAGCAGGCCATGAGAAAAACACTAAGTGGGTTCTTGGTTAAATCAAGCCGGACATTTTTTAGAAGCAAAAATAAGCAAACCCAGGCTGTGGTACTTCAAGTGCATCATGGAAAGCCTGCTCAGAAAGAGCACTGATGCTAGGAAAAGCTGAAGGCTGGAGGAAAACCCGAATATGGGATGATCTGAAGGAAGTGCTTCGAGTCTAGAAAACCTAAGCTGGCCATTATTGGTAGGACCTTATGGGGACCATTAATCTATGCGATCACCATAAATCAGAGGGCACCTGTCAGTACTTAACAGAGGAAACTAGCAAAATCTTTATAGAAAAACAACTTTAATGAGTTTCATGTTTAGTGTTGGATCATTATTTTTCATTACAAGACCCACTACTAGTTCACAGCCGAAGAGAAGGAAACCCTTTATAAAGATAAGCTAAAACTGTATCAAATACAGGAGGACACTGCGAAAAGTGGGTGTGGGTATCCCTATAGTGCTGGGAAGCCTGAGGGAGGGAGGTCTTGGATTGCAAAGAGGTACCGGCATCAAAGCAGCCAAAAGCCTTTTTTGCAATCGAAGTCCAGGCTTTAGAATGTCCAGTGCCAACAGCCCCTCTTTGCATGGTGCAACGAGGGGAAAATTTGAAAGCCTGATGCAGGAAGGGGACAAGCGGGCACCTGGGCAAGTCACCCCAGCTTCGAGCTGTCAAAACCAGCTGTCTGTCAGGTTATGTAGAGCTGCTACATAAAGGGGGGGGAGCTTTTCCCTGCTTTGCTGGGTTGGGGCAGACTTTCAAAAACCTACCATCCCCAAAGACGACTAAAGTCCTTTCTCATCTTTGGGGGTGGAGAGTTTTTGACACACACCCCATTGCTCCTCGCTCCCAAAGAGAGGAAAAGGCTGTCCCAACTTTTGTGGTGTTGGGACAGCCTTCCCATAGGAATGCAATGAAAGCCAATGTAATCCATTCTTCTTTTTTGCCTTTCTTTCCTGCCCCCTGGAACAGATTAATTCATTTTCAATGCATTCCTATGGGAAACCACACTTCGCAAGACAAAATTTTCAAAAAATGAAGCAACCCACAGAGCGAATTACTTTTGTCTTGCGAGGTACCACTGTATTCTATTTCTGTCTCGTGCACATTAAACCAAGCTACTCCAATTACGATCACAAAATGAATTCTCCTTAAGAAAGGACTTGATGGTCTTGTAAACCCATTCCAAATTCACTACTCTATGATTATATGACATAGGATAGATTTCTGAATAGTACTAAATGTGCTAGTATCCTGATTGTAACTTTGCATCCTATAGAGCTGAAAGAAAATGCAAATTCTATAGAAGGAGCATATACAGATGTTATAGACTCCAGGCTCTGCAGTTCTAAGTCCACTGTAATCATTAACACCACTCGTTTTAGACAGAAGCCTCAGTGTATTCTTTGGAAACAATTTAATTCAAAGATCAGTCCCCATTATTTTCCTAACAAGAAAAAGAAATCATTTTACAAGTTGAAGAGAACAAAACTGACCACATAAAAACAGCTTTATAGAAGCATCAGCCACATCTATTTCTGAGTGGTGTATATCCATACGTTACAAAAACAAGTTCTTTGCCATGTGTTTTGAAGATTAAAGCAGATGTTTTGGCTACACAGATCACAAATGGATCAACTGTGACTGGGTGCAATTTACCTGCATTCCCATTCACACAGTGCCACAAAGCAGATGCAGCCAGTTGTTTGTTTCTTCGTACTTCACACCAGAAGCCACTGCCTCCGTTCATCCATGTTGCTCTTTCCATACAGAATTTGTACTGGAGGTGCTCATTTCTTTTTCTTTCCTTTTCCTTTTTTGCCTCCCTCACCTTGCGGTAGATTTTGGTCACTGCCTCCCATTTTTTGTGTCCGTGTTTTTAGTTTAGGGATTGTTTCTGCCGCATAAAGCATAACTGACTTACCTAAAGGGGATGAAGAAGGAAAAGATGAAGCCAACCCAAGAGCAACCAAGAACACTGTTTATCCACTTACTCTGTCCTTACAAGGTCATCACTGATAGCTACAGACTACTGAATTTGAAGAGATAAATGCTAAAATTATTAATGATGTCCAATCACGTACATGATCAGAATTTGTTTGTGTATACACACTAGATCCATACCCAAGTTTCAAAAAGAGGTGAGGTGGATTATAGTAACATTTTATATAAAACAATATTCTTTCTGTATAATCAAAGTTTTATTAAATGTTCTCTCTTTAGGTCACCTACATTCAGGCACTTTTACTTCTAGAAGTCTTATTTTAGATACAGTATTGTGAATCCCACTTACGTGTTGGAAACTGAGGCTGACATGGAGTGCCATCTTCCTGCTTCAGCTGAATGCGCACTCTCCCCCTGTACTGTGCATCACGATTCCATTCTCTGGGATACATTTTGTTCTTCTAGCATTTAGATGAGAAGAAGTTTAGTGTTTTAGAAGTCAATCAAGCTCAATATACACAAAGCCCCAATCCTAAACTCATTTACTCTGCAATAACATCTGCTAAAGTCAGGGGATTTACTTTTAAGTGTAGCTGCTCAAGACTGAACTAGTTTTAATGTATTCTGAACACAAATTTTCATGATCTATATAGCAGTTCTCTAAGAAAACTTATTATTATTGAATTACAGATTGCCAGATGCAATCTAATGCTCATTACGAAGAAAAGATTCCATAATGCACAGTGAATTCTCTGAACAATCATGGAACTACCTCAATGTTGTTTTAGATCTATAATTGTTCTGAGAGATTTAAAAGTATAAGCATATTTTGTGCATGTACTAACATGCATGGGGGCATACATGCTTCAGGTGTTTTCACATGATATCATGCCTTTCTAATTATAAAAGTTATCAAAACAATTGCATACAATTGCACTGGATACTGAAAATTATTCTCATGTTACCTCAAGAAGCACATTAAGTCCAACCGCAGCACAAACATCTTGGATTTCTGTAGATGTGGGATTTTCAACTGCCTAGAAGCATCAAATGTATTTAGTTATTACACTTTCTTTACAATCTCTCACATGGATTGCAAACTGATTATCATTAGTTATGAAAGAAAGTGTGACGTTTCCAACATTCTACTGCAACAGTTTAAATATTCATACTTGTGAATGTAAAAGGAAGTAGTGTGTACACCACAGCAAACATTTCAAAAAGCTTTAACCTAATGTAAAAGGATGCACCTTCAAACTAGTTGATCACATGGTAGGTTAACTAGTTAGGAAAGTAAAATATTGAGCACTTTTTGGATTTTTTTTCCAGTAATGAAAAGGGCATGGTTATGTACAGATATAAGCCAGAAAAATAAGGAATTTTTAAAAATCCCAGAACTTATACTTTCAAACAGAACTGCATTATGAAATATTTTATCTTAGAATAATCAATGAAATGTTTGAGTCAATGTACTTATATATTTCCTTTACAGAACACAGTTTCCCTCCTACTTAAATTCTCCCCATTTTCTGCAGGACCTGTACAAAATTGTCCATATCTCGAAACACACTAAATAGTGATTTTAAAAGCCTGGCATGTGAAAGGGTTGAGAAGGCTATCTCAATCTGGGCAGAAATACCGTACATTTCAAATTACTGTGAAGATAATAAAAACAAAGAATCAGAAGGAGAAAGTGACACTGATTAAACAAAATTCAATGAAACAAATTAGTATTCATCCAACCTTGGAACATTCCTTTTTTTTTCTATGCTCTTTTTTCTGAAAAAATACTTTCTAAAGGGCTGTTTGGCACTGGAGAGAATTATATTCCTAATATAAACAACATTTCTGTTCACACTACAGGTGGTTTCTTCCATTTTTAATTGTAACCTTTTCCCCCTCCCTCTATGAATTGGCCAAAAGACTCAAATAACATGTAGTTTAATTTTTAACAAAAATGTATCTCACTGAAAAACATATTTGATTAGTAACATGAAATTATTGTTGGAATAAACTACACTTTTTAACATTCCTCAAGTAAATGACTTCACACACATTAGTAAAAGTAACTACTGCATATACTTGCCCTCAAAGATTTTTAAAAACTTTCAAAATTTATGGACATATTTTCAATTCCAATTATGTGGAAGAAAGCATGCAGTCAGCTTAGAAAGTTAATTACCACATGTAGGGACTGTACTGAATGTTTCCCAAACGTATGGCTTTTCAAAATCTACCTCTATAAAAACTGCTTATGAAATGTTTCATAATTACCTAATAACTACAGTAGCAACTGAGCAATCTTAAATCCATTGCACCAACATGAAAGATAAGATACATTCAATAAGATACATATTTTCCAATGATTACACAAGAGACTGTACCTCAGGCCTGCCCAAAGTCAGGGGAGCAACTGGCCCCTGACACATTCTCAGCCACCAAATCTGGCCCTCCTTACAAAAAGTTTGGGCACCCCTGCTGTACCTTCTACAGTGAAAGTTCTTGGAAATAAATTAAGAAAAGTTATACAGTCATCTATTTTATTCTATGATTCTAAACTATTTTTACATGGTAAACAACTCCATACGTTCCCCTCACCCACAATTACTTTGTCAAGAGGTATTCTTCTTCCTTCAGCTATTGTCTTCTTGTTATTTATATAGGCCGGGTATATACAGACAAACCTAAGCCAGAAGAGATCACATTAAATTCACATTTTTAAAAACTCTCTGCCCACTCCTCATAAGAGGCAACAGTAATTAAATAGGCAGCAGAATAACATCAGAAGAATCTTCTTGGGAAAATGCAGAGGATGCAGAAAAGAAAGTAAGAAAGAAAAGAAAGAAAGAAAGAAAAGAAAGAAAGAAAGGAAGAAAGGAAGGAAGGAAGGAAGGAAGGAAGGAAGGAAGGAAGGAAGGCAGGCAGGCTTAGGCAAATCCAGAGGTTTGAAAGTTTAAACACAATTGCTGACACAAACTAGAGACTTGCTATATACTGTAATCTGATAAATGGTGAATCAAAATTTATGGATTCAAAATTTATCACCAGCTGGCTGGAGAGCTCAGTGGTTCAGGGATCTATCTGGATGCAGAGCTAGAGTACTGTACTGTACTTCAGTTCCCCATATTGAGAGAGAGCCAGCTGGTCCCCGGGTATCCCCAGAACAAGGGAATGATAAACCACTTCTGAGAAATTTTCTGCCTAGGAAACCCTGGTAAGGGTCACCATAACTTGAAATCAAAGTGCCACCATCATCATCATGTGTCATATGTCATATATATATGGTTGTGTTGTGTCGTTACAGTTGTGACTGACCCTTCATGACTCCATGTCCATGGAGTTTTCTTGGCTGGAATACTGGAGTGGTTTGCCAGTTCCTACTCCAGGTGCCTACAGCACCTGTTCATTTATTTTTATTTTTATTATTTTTATTATTTTTATTATTATTATTATTATTTTAAAGCTAACAGGCCTGTTCCAGTTAAGACTACCAAACTGGATTCAGACCTGTATTATTACTAGGCCCAGTCCCCCCTTAAGAACCCAAACAGTACAATTGGAGTGTATGAGTGGAGTGTGTGACAGGCAGAAAACCAAATAGAAACACTCCAAGAGACAGCATCGTCCCGTAGGATCCGCTTGCACTGTTTTTAAGTCGACATTCCCACTTCGAAGTGGAGCATGTTGCGAACTGCCGTCCTTAAGCAGCCACGACCAAGACGGCCCCATGCTGTGTAGGGAGGGACACAAGCCTTCAGCTGCTAGTATTCCTGTGGCCCTTTTGATCCCAGTCCGACCCAACCTCAATCACAAGGGCGGCAGCCGTGTTACACTATAAACGCCTCTTTTTGTTTCTCTAAAAGTAGGTGCTCGGGTAACAACGAATCGTGAGATCCCAGGTCTAAGCAACCCCTGTCCAAGAGAACGATCTCTCTCAAGGGAACGATCCCAGCTGGCTTCAGAAAGCCGCCGACGACGACGCGGGACGGGCGGGGATTCAAGGCGCTCAAGCGGAAAGGGGGGGGCGGGCCGCCCAGCTGCGAGGAAGCCCCCACCCCCCACCCGCCGCCCCTTCTTCCCGCCCGCGCGACCCTTCCGTCCCCGCTCTGGCTCTACCTCCCCCGACCCAACCGGGCGCCAGGAGGAGAAAAAGGGCAGGGAAGCGCCGGAGAAGAGCGGCAGCCAAAGCCTTCCCTTCCTCACAAGGCGGCTCGCTCGGCGCCCCTCACGTTACCGAGATTTCTCCGTCGGTGAAGCGGAAGCCGCCCAAGCCATCGCCTCGGCGGCCCCCGCGGCCCCTGCTGCCTCCAGCGCCGCGGGAATGAGATCCGCGGCAGGGAAAGGCGGAAGGAGGAAACAGAACAGGATATCCCGCCCTCCTACCGGTGACGTAGATTTGCCTCAATGGGTGAAGCATATATCAGTCAAGAGGAACAGTCACGTACGGAAAGTGGCCACGCATCATTGGCTCCGGAGAACAGGCGGAGAAATTGAAGCGCCGATCTCGCGAGAGTTTCCAAGGCAACCGTTCGCTTCGAGGCGAACTAACGCCTAGTAGAGATATACTGTTTAGATGCCTACCTATAATCATAGATATAAGTAGAAGTTAGAACGACGAGAGCCTGTGGACTCCTTTCACCCGTATTGACATTGCACTCAGATCTTGTGCATATTAAACACACTACAAATGCAAAACTAGGCTACAGGCGATACCTTTATAGGCCATAAAAAAAATTGCCAGCTTTCTAGTGCAAAACATTCCTCTTCAAAACAGATTCAAACATGGCAAAAGATGTGCTTTGTCAGGAGGTTATTCTGAAACATTACAGTATTATGATTAAGAATTATGATTCGTATGATTAAACATACTAGGCATTTTCCATATTGTCCGACGAAGTGGACTTGTCCACGAATGCTCAAAGTGACACGTGATTTGTCTTGTTTGATTTGGTTTCTTTGGATTTTGCCTGGTATGCTAATCAAAGGAAAGGAGATCCAGCCTTCGCAGCCGCTGAGGAGAGGCTACGGGGTGATGCTGAGCTATTCTTGAAGAAATCCGAGTAATTCTGCATTTTTCTGCTTCCTTTGAGGAGCTCCGCAATGTGTTGTAAAGGGTCAAAACATTGCATTCAAAGGGAGCGGGTTGAGTGCTCTGTATTTGCCCATTTGTTCGAGATTTATGACACACAGACCCAAACGGGATTAAATCTTTCAAAAAGGTGCTGGCTGTCAACTGCAGTGGGGCTTTTCATCGGACTGAACAGGACAGCGACGGGAGGTGTCTAAGGAAAGAAAAATCTCCCAAAGCATCGCCAGATGTCGATTTCTTGTTGTGTATAGGTGGAGATATGTATCCTAGACCTAGGGTGAGAAATGATAAAGGAGAAGGCATTTAGGGTTATACGCGTGTGAGGTGGCATTAAAGTCTGTGCAAAAATAGTACCACACTGGTACACTTGTTGGGTAAGTGATGGTGCCTCATAGGCTGAAAAAGTACCCCCTTCCCTCGTACAGGGTAGCTATAAAGCAAAGTTTGGTTTGTCAGTTTTTACCCATATTTGGGACCCACTTTTTCAGTGTTGTTGTTAGAAACAATCCAGTGTTGCTTTCAGGCAGGTAACCTCTGTGAAGAATGTGTGGATTATGAACCCATTCAGGGATCTCTTGGGTAATGGACGCTTCCTCTCAAACAGTCCTTCCATGCTGGAAGTGCCTAATGGCCCCAAATTGATCACCACCAGACAGCAGACCCCAAAGAAGTAAGCAGTTCTGCTCCTTTGCAACCATTGTCTATCCTGTCTCTGTGACATGACAAGGGTCCTGCCCTGGTCTCAGAACTGGGCCTGAAGTTTAGGGAACTGATTGCTGCTGCTCAGGCAATCTTAGGTAGAGAAATCATAGGGAATTAATGGCCATAACTAGACATTCAGGAAAACTTGGATGGGATTTTCAGCAACTGAGGTCACATGACAAGCCCTGGTGTAGCTATAAAATTTATTTATTTATTTATTTATTTATTTATTTATTTATTTATTTGATTTATATACTGCAACCATCTAGCAAAAAAGCTACTCTGGGCGGTTTACAAACATATACAGAATACAAAAAAAGATTAAACAACTTAAAATAACAAATAAAAAGTAATCAGTCAGACCAAATAATCCAATCATAATAATAAAAAGTACAAATAAACAAATAAGCACAAATACAATAAATCAAAACTATTTAACAATTCAAAATAAGAACAGATGGAAAAAATAAAGAACTAATCAAAATTATCATAAGGTGGGGGAAAATAACAGCATCCTAAGTTTGTTGTCAGATGATGAGGTATACAAGTCAATAAATAAATAAATTCAGTGGAAGGTGACAAGGATGATCAGAGGGCTGGAAGCCAAGCCCTATGAGGAAAGACTGAAATAAAGGGGCATTTTTAGCCTAGAGAAAAGTTTATTTATTTGATTGATTGATTGATATACCACGCCATCTAGGCCAAAGGATGGAACCACCACGCTTAGCTATTAGTTACATGGAATTTGTCGTCACCTAGGGGAAGGGAAGAAGACCCAGATTGAGAGAGGCAGTTCCAAAGCAAGAAAAGGGGGACCTTTTTGGAAGGGCCAGTAACAAATATGACAGTAGGGGGACCACCTTGCCAAAATACACACCATTCCCTGTTAACTCCATTGTTTCTTTTAAAATGAATGGTTTCATTAATGGATTAGTAATGCTAATTCAGTGAGTTAAATGCGATTTTAGGTTTAAATGTTAAAAATGAATCTCCTTATTTCTAACATTTATATTTAATTAAAAAAATTAAACCTAACATTCCAAGCTCTGAAAAGTTCATACATTTTCCTGCTTGCTCAAACAGCCACAACAAGCATATAACTGTACAAGTCTTGTAAGATACAGTATATCATTGTCTAGATACCATACATAACTGTCCATTCCAGTTGCTTTAGCATTATCATTATTATTACAAGACAACACACAAATTATTTCATAGGAAATGAGAACTCCTGCAACCTCTAAAACATCTGTGTAAAATTCCAAACATAACTATATATTTGTGGTAGGACATTTAACTTTACTAGTTTTAGGACATGCATCTCCTTTAGTTGCAACTATTGAAAACATGTTGTGAAATCCATCAGGAAAAATGCTGCAGTTTGGTATGTGAACTGTTTTGCTCACACAGTACAACTGTCCTTCCTTTTAAATGCTACATGCCATGACACCAATGCACACTTGTAAAGAGTGCACCAGGGATATGACTTCCTGGCCAATGCCGGGAGGCTTCCCGTCTGTTGACAGTGCCAGGTTCAGGGCAGCTGAGTCCTCGTCTGCTCAACATGTGTCAAAAATGGAGCCACTGGAGCTGCCCCACCAGCTTGTTCATTAGGTTATGCTAGCAGCCTTGCCTCTATCGTCTGGTTACAGATATCAGAATGTATTTGTTACAGTTGCTCATAAATATGTGAGGGATTCCAATATTAAATAATTTTCTCTGCAATAATTCCAGATTAAACACTTAAACCCTATGACTTAAACTCACTTTTCAAGCACTGTGATAAAATAAATTCAGTTTATTTGTAACAGCAAGTTATATTTAAAAATATCTAAAATGAAGGATGTGACGACACTGACTGAAGAATCCATGTTTTATCGTGATGTTTCTTGTACTGAATCACGGCATGTAGTTTTTTTGCTGATCTCTCCATTCTAAGCAGAAAGTCTTGTTTAATTCTAGCTTGTTTCGTCGCAGGGGTCTATACCACACTTCTAATCAGATTAACTAAACTGGGTTAAATGCCTCTATTCTTTCTTGACTGCCTTGTCATTACTGCCTTGTTTTACAAACAGATGATGTTGATGCTGATGTTGCCCACAGCCTTAGGTAATGGCTACCACATTAAAAACTAAAGTCATTATTGTCTATTTTTAACTGCCACTCTGGTAAAAGTCTGAAAAATGTTAGTGCTGAGTTTGATGTCATTCACCCAAACAGTACTTATTATGCCTGTCAGTTAGAGGTACAGTGGAACCTTGACTTACGTCATTAATCCGTTCCGGAGGTCTGGACTTAAGTCAAACATGACTTAAGTCAAATGAACTTTTCCCATAGAAAGTAATGGGAAAGTGGATTAATCTGTTCCAGACGATGAAAAAGACCCCCGAAAACAGCAATTTAACACAAATTTGACTGTCTAATAGGACAGCAATAATCCATGCTGTATTATAAAATAAGACAGCATTGTAGATGAAATAAATGAACTTTTATTCAATTAACAAATTTTAATTAACATTAACAATTTTTTATTAAAATTAACAAATTTTATGCCTGCCAGGGAAAGATGGAAGAAGGTGGCGGGGAGAAGCAGGCCTAGCCCGGAGCAGAGCCAGGCGCTTGCTCGGGCGGAGCTCAGCCTGGTCGGAGGAGGAGGAGGAAGGCCGGCCTGCTCCGGTGTTCACTGCGCGCTGGCAGCGGCGGCGGCTCCCGGTGAGGCCAACCTCGAGTTCCTCGGCCTTGCCGAAGCCGCCGCAGGATGAGAGGAAGAAGGGCTGGGACCTTGACAGGCAGAAAGTTTGGGGTGGAGCCCCAGGGCCAGGCCAAGTGTGAAGCAATCAAGGAGCCCCTGGTGCCCCCCCCGTGTATGTGTGTGCGTGTGTGTGTATGTGTGTACTCTCCCCACAGTTGCTCAGGGAGAGAGACAGAGGGAGTGTGTGTGTGTGAGAGAGAGAGAGTGTGTGTGTCTGTGTGTGAGAGAGACAGAGTGAGTGTGTGTGTGTGTGTGTCTGAGAGAGAGAGATTGTGTGAGTGTGTGTGTGTGTGTGTGAGAGAGAGAGAGAGAGTGTGTGAGAGAGTGAGTGAGAGAGAGTGTGTGTGAGAGAGAGTGAGTCTGTGTGTGTGAGAGAGGGAGTGAGTGTGTGTGTGTGAGAGAGAGTGAGTGTGTGTCTGTGTGTGTGTGAGTGTGTGTGTGTGTGTCTGAGAGAGAGAGTGTGTGTGAGAGAGAGTGAGAGTGAGACAGTGTGTGTGAGAGAGAGTGTGTGTGAGAGTGTGTGTGTGTGTGCATGTGAGAGTGTGTTTGTGTGTGTGTGAGAGAGAGAGTGTCTGTGTGTGTGTGTGAGAGAGTGAGTGAGAGAGTGTGTGTGTGAGAGAGAGAGTGAGTGAGAGAATGACAGTGCGTGTGTGTGTGAGAGAGAGAGAGTGTGTGTATGTGAGAGTGCCTGTGTGTGAGAGAGAGTGAGAGTGTGTGTGTGAGAGTGAGTGTGTGTGAGAGTGAGAGAGAGAAAGAGAGACAGACAGACAGAGAGAAAGAGAGAGACACTGCTGCCCACCAAGGGAGTCTGGGTGGCCCACGAGGCCCTCCCACTCTCCCCCACCTCACCCCACTGCCACAGCTGAGGCTGCTTGGCTTCTCTTTGCCTCCCTCCGTGCCCCCTCCCACCCCGTTCTCCTGGGGCCTCTTCCCAGGCTTCCTCCCCCTCCCCCGCTAGTTTCCCAGGTTCCCCGGGGAGGTGTGTGTGCCAGCCGCCGGCACCCAAGGAAGCGGAGGAGGAGGAGGAGGAGGACCCCCGCCCAGACCCAGCCCACTGGAAGGAGGCAAAGAAACCACCACCCCCGCCGCGACAGTGGCGGATGCAATGTTTGGAGGCTAGTCGCGGTGGAGGAGGCAAGGGGCCGGGGCGGGCGGAGGAAATTTCAGTCCTCCTGGTGTTTTGGACCACAACTCCCAGAATTCTAAGCGTAGACTGCCAATGACAAAGGACTGTGAGAGTTGTGATCCAAAACATGTGGAGGGCCAAAGTTTGGACATCTCTGACATAAATGAACTCAGCAGAGCCCATCCTCATGGACACAGAACTGTATCTACAAGTGGAAGTAGTTAAAGCAACAATGTCAACCACTGCCTACAATGAGAGCAAAATTTAAATTGCAGTACTGTACAAGATCCATGACTGAAGATGGAATTGAAAAGGTTAGGATTGAAATGACTGGATATTTTCTAGAGATTACTAAGAATTCCTGTAACTTCACGTAAGAGTTTGGACAGCGTAAAGCTCATATATCAAACCTACACTGATTAATTTGTCCCACTGATTATAATAGGACTAAAACTAGATTAATTGCAACCTATATATCCATTGGCTGGAGGGTGTCTGTAGAGACTGGACGCACCTCTCTGCTGGCACAAAAGATACTCAATTTCTGGACCAGGGGAAAACATGTGATGTAGAACAGCTACAAACTGGAGCATTCCTGCAGGACAGCAAGAACAACTTTGGGTTCACTACCCCCCCAAGCCCCTTCAGTTCTCCAAGGCAACAGGACTGAATCCACCGACTAAAGAAGCATGGCACCATCATAAGTACCCCCTCACCCCCACTCCCTCCATCACGTTTCAGCAGATAACATTTTAAAGCTTCCTTCCAGGATTGATAGGTCTCTGCATTGCTGTGCCCTGGGTAAATTGGGAAGAATTTAGGAGAGCAGAGAGCGTGCTATTCACTCCCATTCTCACACCTGGAACATTGAAGATTGCTATTATTAGGGATTCCAGCTACATCATTCCTTGTTTCATTTCCCTTGGATAAAATGCATACTTTCAAACACAGAGCAAACACACAGGACCTGGACAATGAATTGCATAGTTTCAACTACTAATTTAGAGTACAGCAAAGAACTTGACTCTCTGCATCAATGTTTTTAAAGCATTCCACAGAAAGATGTTTCCACTCTTGTAAAAAGAAAAAACATTTTGTTTAAGGCTTTCTGAGCTCCCATTTGGCTCAGGATTAAAGGAAACAGAATTTGGTTAATGGGATATTGGATACATCCCAAAGATTAATTTAAAGTGTAGATTTTCCTTATAAAATTTGCTACATTTCACTGAGATCAAAACACAACAGTGTTGTGGACAAATGATCAAGATACTGTCCATACATATTGTTAGAGTCAATATATTTTGTAACAGTATTTGTACATGAAAAAATGTTTACTGAACAGATAATGCATAACTCTGAAAACTGCCACGTTAAAAAATATCTCCATAGGGTACACTGTTCTCCTTTTGCCACACGTTATTTTTTACTTTTTTCATTCTGCATTCTACTTGTCCTATTATTACAGATGCCAAATAAAATAGAAATATAGCACACTGAATTTTTAAACTGTCAATATAATTTAAGAATTCAGACAACCTACTACGAAGACACTTATATGACAGTTATACGTAATACGTACAGGAAGGCACACAGAGTTCTGGACAGAATGTGCTTGCTTTGGAATATTTTAATTTTTAAGACATATAGGTAGGTCTGAGGAGCTTAGATGTGATCCAACCCTACTGTTAGAGATTAAATTTTGTTAAATACAAAGTTCCAAATTTTACTTTTTTTGGCTGTCACCTTCACACATTTAAAATATACAAACTTGTTAAGCTTCTGAAACATTAATAGCCAGAGATAATACTTTGGAAATGGCTATCTCAGATCTCTGAAGTAATGGGATGTTTGTCAGAGTAATATAAAAATTATCAGACTATTGAGTTTCTACATAGTACATAGTATATATGTAATAGACAGTTTACAGGTTTCTGAGAAAGTATATTACAGAAGATAAAAAAACCACTTGGAACAATAAATTATTTAATTGAAGACATAAATTGAAGATCACAATTCAATTAATACTCTCAGATAGAAGGATATGGGGTAGTAATAGTCTTAAAACACAAATATGGTCACAGCCTTAAAATAAATACATCTCTATGCCACATATATTGTAACTAAAAAGGTAAGCTGCTTTTTTTAAAAAAAGAAACAATACAATTTGCACATTTCTTGTTTTCCTTCGGCTACTTTCTCTTTTTTACATGAACATTGTCAAATCATTTATTTATTTCAACAGAAGGCAGAAATATATCACACAAGAAAAATTATTGGTTTGTACATTAATTCACAAAAAATCAAGGAGAAAATTAATACAATTCTCACTACTAGAGCTGGGGAAGGAAACAGAAAAGCCATAAAGGAGCCATTGGGTTTGTAGAATGTTCATTTCTTGACTTGATTTTTGCCTATACTGTGTGGTGCATTGCTCATATAAATCAGTGAATAACTTCAGTAGAAATAAAAATAGCAGTAATGTGCAAGTACAAAGTTAACAGCATCGGTAACATCAACTTGCCATCAAGATAGGCACCAGTAGGGGATACATGCAACCCTATGGTGAACTCTCCCTTTCTTCTACACTCCCATTTCTTACAGCAAAAGCGAAAGTAAAGGGAATGAAAGTTAATCAAACTGATGAACAAATACTGTATTTGATGCTGTATATAAAGTACACTGCAATATATGTAAATTTATCACAAAGATCATGTATCAGATAGGCAAGGCTCATTGTCCCTATAAGATATTCTACCAATATGGTATGCCAGTAAATATGCCCAGTCAAAAGGCAGTATATAAAGTCTGAATCATATTTAATTGATAATGAAAAACAGAAAGTTTAGTAACATGTTTTGCGAGACATCTTTCAAGTAAGCTAACTTATTTTCATGTTCTTGCAGCTTTCAAAAAGCATTTTTGGATTCACCAGCCCCTTTGTATGATGTGCATTACTTAAGCAAAGAGGGGTTTTAAGGAAGGCCATTGATAGTAAAGAGTATGTTCACATGAAACTAATTCTTGATTTAGCATTACAATATGCACAATGTCACTTCATCTTTTCCTCCAGGGTGGGCTGCTCTGATTTTCATCTTAGGCTAACCAAAGCCTATGAAATATGGATCCAAACTGCAGTCAGTCTTAACTACAGTTGATGAAAAATTGCCATCTTCTAAACAGTTTATAAAGATAGCTTGTTTTTACTAAATAGTTCCAGTTAATCACTATTTAGGCTTCAGATGCAACCGTAAACCATGGCTAAAAAACCATGTGGGAAATGTCTGATGTCCCGCTTGCAGAGGCAGCAAAAGAAGCAGTGAAAGTCCAAGCCAAATATTCTGTCTCGCGTGCCCTCAAAATACAAAATAGTGATGTGACATGTGACCCCATATCCTGATTTTTTAAAAAGGATTATACTTTTGCTAGATGAAGAGAGTTGATCTATTTTGAAAAAGCAGAATACTATAGCACATGCTCTATTATGTTAGAGTAAGAAGTATTGTCCAATATTAATAGTTCAACTGGCATATTTGAGGACATATATAAGCCGATTCTGACCTCTACTATCCAACACATGTACAGTTGAAATAAAAAAAAAACAGCCTGAGATACACACTTGACTTGCTTACTACTGTTGTAACCATGTGCACACACGTTGCTGTGTTTGGATAGAGGCACTTAAGTTTAGCAGAGTACTTCTGTTGTATACAGTCTAATGAAGGTCTCCAAAGTAAAAACATACACAAATACAAAGTTGGTTTTCCCAGAGAGGCTTAAAGTACAAATGTTATTTTTCTACTAAGACACTTAAATTTTGTCTCAAGTGCAAAGACACTTAAAATTTAATCTATTGGTCTCAAGTGCATTACCCAATTTAAAAAAATACTTGTCACAAACTTCCATTATCAAGCTCCCTTACTTTCAGCCACAGAATTGTGAGCCTTATTTGCACAGTGAATAGCACTGTAGGCTGAGCAATATGAACTATGCCTTTTAGCACACACATACATTTATGGAAGTACTTCCTTTAGCCTCTTTCTGTTCCTAAACTCAAATTAAATCACAATCAAAAACCCCAATGCTCTATTTCAATGCTGCAGTTGTTCACATGCACATTAACAGCTACTATAAACTGGAAGAGAACCAGTGTGTGACTGTAACAGGCAGTGGGCACAATCCAGTTCCATTAAAATCTGTGCATGTTTCTATTTATTTTGATGGACTATAGATTATACCCCAAATGCCTTTTGAGTAAGTGCATCAGTACATCATATGAAGAGAACTTCACAAAATATCAAATAAACATTGATTTCTTAGGTACTGCAAAAGTAACACATGACAAATAGTACATACAGCAATAATTTATTCTGAAATGTTCATTTAGTTCTGTTGAGACCTCACCCATGTCTCATTAATTAAAGAGCAGCCATCTCACCTCAAATACCAGAATATACAACAAGTTACAGCATTGCAAAAATCCTACCTACTGTCAGTTAAAATCTAGTTCTGGTAAAATAATTTTGTTCAAGGTTTGCACATACACAGATTTCCTTGTTTCTTTTTTTCTTTTTTCTTTTTTGCCAGAGCACAAAACCAATAGGTAATCATTACACCATAACTATCTATACACATTATGTGACCACAGAAATGTTAATTATCATTTCAGAAAATGAACCATCAGTTCAATCCATGCAGAAAAACAGGCTTGTTCAGCAGAAACCATATTACTGTGAATTTCACAGCCACATGATTACTAATAAGGTTAAGTGGCTTCACAAATTCTAAGATGGAGTATTCTCTCTCTCTCTCTCTCTCTCCCTCTCTTTCTTTTATTTTTGCATAAATACCAATTTCTCCCTGATGCAAGTTTAGTCATTTTGCAAATCTAGAAATGAGCAATATAGCAATAGATTTCTTTGAATCTGTTGTTCAACTTCCCCAAATTCCCCCAACCCACCCCAAAATTAAAGGTACGAGATGTTAATTAAATATATGTAAAACATACTGTACAAATATACGTAATTGCTTTAGCAATTTTATTGCTAAATTATTAGTTGGGAATCCCTCAATTATCAGTGAAAATAAAGAATATCAAATATGGCTTCCAGAACAAGAACCCTCTACATAATCAAATCTATTTACAAAAAGAGAAGAACAATTTATTATAGTTTCCTTAAAAAGTTCCACGTAGAGCATAATGCATTCGACTTTTGTTCTTGTTCTTAAACAGAAGTCACCAGATAGGACCCAGAATGGCGTTTAGGACTTTGACTGCCACTTGAATCAGTATTCTCAGTCTTTGAATCTCGTTTCTTTGTACTGTTATTTACTGGTGTTGGTATCTGTGATGGACGAACAGAACTATTATCCACACTGCTTTTTCTGGGACTTGGATTATAATTGAAAGGAGTCACTCGTGCTGCAACAGCACCACTAGGGGAACTGTGTTTACTGGAGCTGCTAGAACTGAATGGTGTGCGCTCATTAATTGTGTTTTCACTAGTCTCTGGTGCAGGGACAGAACTGCTTAGCACTGGTTTTGTTTCAGTTCCTTTCTTGTCTTGACTATCTACTTGAATAAATGAATTCAGATGGTGTTCTAAACCCACGGCACAAACAGGAACATTTCCATTCCCTGCATTTTGTTTCCCATGGGGATCTTTAGAATCTTTACTATTCACATTGCCTTTTTCTGAAACACTGTCAATAATGGGTGGAGTGTTTCCAGTAGGAGATTTTCCAGATCTAGGATTATTAATAGGGCAGTCTTCTATCCTTACCCACACATCCTCAGTCTTAGAGACAGCAGGTGCCATCTGGTAAATTAAAGTTTTTGAATCAGCACCATTGGTAGCACCTGATGAGCTATTCTGAGGAGGACTTGTCATTATCTGAGGAATCTCATTTTCTTTTATCTTTCTCCAAGTACCTTTTGTTGATGATTGGGCCTCTTTAGATTGCTTGAATCCAGAAAAAGAACTTACATGTTGCTTCTCATCCTCACTTTTTGCTTTTTCACTGGATTCTGAGGAGGCTGAAAGAATTGAGGAAGAACTCCCAGTTCTTCGCCAAGTGCTGACACGAGGGAGTGATGAGGAGTGTTTACTGTGCTCACGTTTCCATGTCCCTGATCTGTTAATTGGCAGTCTGGAAGGACTTTCAGAGTGAGAGCGGGTTATGTCATGTCGTTTTGTTGGTCTTCCATCACTGTATTCCAAAGAGGGGCTCAGGCTAGGAGGCAATTTTCGCCAACCACTAGCTTGGATGGCAGAATGAGTAGATAAAGACATGTCAGGAAGTGATGGACTCAAAACTGGGGTCTGTGTTTGGGACTGGGTGGGTGAATCTGGTCTAGAAGGAGACAAAGATTCAAATGAAGCAGACTCTTCTAATTTCCTCCTTAGAGTGGGACTTGGAGTTTCTTTAATAAAAGTTGACTGGCGTACTAAAACAGGTCTCTCTGATCTATCAGATTCACTCCCACTGGACTTTGTTGATGACATTCTAGATAGGTCTGCTTTTTTGCTTGCTCCACTTATACCAGCAACTTGGTTTAATCCTTTCGAGGCAGATTCACTTCTAGGAATACCACTAGTACTCTTAGGCAATGCTGTTTGTTTTGCCATAGTTGGTTGGCTCACCTGTCTCCCGGGCGATGTATATGCCATTCTTCCTGAACCCGAAGACTTGGTGGAAGCTGTACTTGGAGAGGATGTTCTTGGCAGTTGGGAGAGTTTATTAGGCGGACTTATGCCATTTCTGCCTGGTGAAATGGAATTTCGGCCCGGAGACTGCAGGGGTCTGCTTAATTGTTGCTGCTGTGGTCTTGAAGGTGTAGAATCTCTAGATCCTGACCTAGACGGTCCTTTACTTGATCCACCCTGTTGAGATGGCTGTCTGGATATCGGGCTTGGATCCGATTTCACAGATGGCTTTGTTACTTTGGGAGAACTAGTAGAATTCTGAGTTTCATTAGGACTTTTAGAGGCTGTTCCCTTTAGCTGTGGCCCTTTTTTAGAAACTGGACTTGTACTTGAAGAGCTATTTCGAACTCCTGGAATATGAATCATTGTCCTGCCTCGGGAAATGGAGGGCATATTTGTTTGTGAAGGCTGTTTCAAGTGACTTGTCAGTTCTGAATTAGAACGAGCTTTACCTGTAATCATACTTCTATATATTTTCTTTCCTCCCTTGATACCTTTATTTTCAGATTCAACTTTCTTTGTTTCCAATGTACTTTTTTCTCCTGGTTTAATAATTCTTGGACCCTTGTTACTAGTAAAGGGTTTTTCTTCTTGGTCTGGTGTAAGATGAAATGGTGATCCCAAGGAAATGCCAGATTTTAGTGAAAGGATTGAATCTGAGTCTGATGAAGCTTGTCTAGACAATGATGCTGCAGCAGCAGCTTGATGTAGACTGCTAACTATAGAATTTGCACCCTCCTGAATAGCTTTCCAGTCAAAATTTTCTGAATCAGGTGAGAAACCATGCTCTGAATCAGGCCTTTGTATATCTTTCAAATCCAGTGTCAGGTCCTCTGCCAAAATGCCTCCCATACTTCTAGAGCTATTCTTTTCATTGTCCCCTTTTGCTCGTGAAGGCTTTTTCTTTTTAGGCATGGCAGAACTAATACATTCTTGCAGAAGATCATCTTCTGAGTCAATACTAAGAGAACTAAGGGAACTGTTTCTTGAAAAACAGACAGGAGTATCTTCAACATGGAATGATTTAGGAGCATAGCCAGAAACTTGGGGCCTACTTGATTGCATCTGTGAATCAGAGGGTTCTGTTTGCTCTATAGGTTCACTTTCTTTGTTGTTGTTGTTTTCTTGATCAATATCACTGAGAGAACTCAGAGAAGAATTACGGGAGAAACAAACGGGAGTATTTTCTATTGCAAAATTTTGTGTTTTCTCATCTGTAGCAGCACTTCTGTCTGCAATATCTTTGGATGAATGAGAGAAAGGGGTTTGTTTCTGCACCAACAGCTTTGATTGGGTTCTTCCTCCTGGAGTGTGTTTTTGACAAGCCTGCATTCTACTTGTTGTTTGCTGGCTTGACACCTGTTCCATTTTGGTGCTAGATTTACTTTCATTTTCCTTGTCCTTTCTCAGTTCTGCTTTTTCTCTTGAAAGATCCACATCATCGTCAAAATCAAGAGAGCTCAAAGAGTCATTTCTTGAAAAACAATATGGTGTTCCCTCAATTGGAGTGTAATGGTGGGGAGAATCAAATGTGAAGCTTCCTCTTGTACGTTCTTCATTATTTGGAGCTTTATCATTACAATCTCTTGAGTTATTTTTAGGGTTTTGTTTCTTCGTGTCTTTGTTGTCTGCATAGACCTTTTCACTACTAAAATTACTTTTTGGCTCTGAGGTTTTTCGTAAACGTGGTCTGTAGTCATTACTTAGAGGCATGGGTTTTACTGGTGATGTTGGTTTCTTTTTCTCCACTTCCAACTGATTTTTATTACCTACTGTTGAGGTTGTCGATGCTTGCTGGATCTGATCCATTATCTTTTTCACTCTGAAAGGCTTGTGACTTTTCCCCTTTGGCATAGCAGAGTTAATACATTCTGCGAGAATATCATCACCTTCCTCTGTTTTATCATCATCTAACCCAGCAGTGATCCCCATTACATTTTTTCCTCTCTGAGAATCATCAGTATTTCTGCCTTCTGTGGGAATAGTATCTCTCTTTTCAAATCCAGTTGATTCTCCACCTGTATCAGCAGTCTCGGTATTAGCCAATTCATTTGGTGGTGATTCTATTGTAAGATCACTCAATGAAGTTGCAGTTGAAAAATTTATTGGTGTTCCTTCAACACAGTACACACGTGGCATATCATCTCCATGTGTGAAGCTAACATGTTTCTGAGAATGTAACCGGCTTTGGGAAGGGAGAAGTTTATATACAGGAAGCTGACTCGGTTTCCTTGCTACAGGAGGAGGTATTTTTGAAGCATTTATCTGTGAAGGCTTTTTGGCTTTACGTGAAGATTTTGTTGGCATAGCAGAAATAATACATTCCTCCAATATTTCTATATCATCTTCATCAGAATCATCCAGGATATCTTTGTCAGTTTCCGTGGATTTTTCTGTAATCTTTTCTTGCTTCTCTGTTGTTTCATTTGGTTCTTCAAGTTCTGCTTCGTTCCCATTGTCATTTTCATGTACTGGAGGCATTATTCTCAACTCCACATCTTTTTGTATATATGGTTCATCAAGACTCAGGGCACTTAGGCTGGAAGAACAAGAAAAGCCATCTGGTGTACTTTCTGTAGCAAAATGTAACAAAGTGTCTGCATCTTGCAATACTTGTACTCTTTGAACAGCTGTATTCACTGTTGTCTGCCGAGGCCCACAGTCTCTTTTTTCAGTACTGGGAACTTTAGTTTTGGCTGCTTCTCTCTTCACTTGTGTCACCTGTGGAGGTGGTGGGGTTTTACTCCGGCTTGGTGGCATTGTTTGCCCTGGACTATCTGGGAGGTCACTTGGACTTATAATACCACTTACCATCCCACTGCAAGGCTCACTCTGAACAGAGCTAGCAATTGAACGGCTCTCAAAACTATCCAAAGAGCTCACAGAGGTACATCTGCTAAACATGAGGGGAGTCTCTTGCAAATAATGTTCTGGCGGGCTCTTAGGAGTCTGAGCACCACTTTTTGAAGGAGATTTGGCACCTGAAGAAAATTCAACAGTTTTATGTCTTGCTGAATCTGAAGGAGATAGATTAGAAGCCTGAAGCCTATTTGATTTTGTTCGAATGTGCTGAGAGGCTGATGAGGTCTCATTTACAGTACCTCTAGTAGACAGACTCCCACTATTTTCTTTCATGCCTATCTTGTGAGAACTTTCAGCATCTGCCACACGTGTTGTTTGGTCACGCCCAGTTTCATCTTCAGCTGAAGACAAAGATGACAGAGAGCTACACCTTGAAAAACATATTGGTGTATCTTCCACACAATAGGTCTGCATTGTTTCTTGGTTAATGGAAGGTGCTTTGCAAGATGCAGGCTTCTGAGTATGGACTGCTCTACTCTGGGCAGAATTTGGAAGCAGCTGGTTATGTCTCTTTGAGCCAGCAGAGGCTGATGTATTTCCACTACTAGATGAAATATGATCCGTTTTAGAACTCTGTATTGACGGACTTTTTGAAAAAGAAAAAGCTGGCTTCTGTACAGCAGGAGGGACGTCTGTTGAATATTTTAGACTGTAATCAATAGGTTGATCTACATGGTGTTCCTCTTCACTGTATTTTATACTATAATTAGTTGGATGGTCTTCTTCCTCATGTTGCTCCTCCTCAGAGTAACGCTCACTGTAGTTGGTTGGCTTATCATCTTCATAATCATCAACCTGACATAAGGACTGGTTCACATTTGGATTTATTCCATGATTGCAGCCTGTTCTATTTTGTTCTGAACTGCTGGAGTCTCTTGATCTGAAAGGAGACACACACTCTGGCTGTCCAAAAGCTGACTGGTAGCTCATGTGTTTATTATCGCCAGCTTCAGAGTATACAGGGTATGCACCGCTTTGACTTCTGGATTGTCTTTGTTCATTCTGCTTTATTTCATCCTCTATAATATGTTTGGATCTTGCCCATCTTTCATTCTGTGATGGGCTCTGCCTTCCAGAATTTAACTGCTCATCAGAGTATTTTAGGCTGTAATTTATTGGAGTATCAAGTTCTCCATCATTGTCATCCATATGATTAGCACTGTGTATTTTATGGGCTAAATCAGCAGGATACTGTCCATAACTGCAGAATTTGCTTTCTTCATCTTCAGAATAAGATTCAATAGGCTTCATTTGTCCTCTTTTACCATACCCATCACTGCTGCTGACACTGTTTAAGCTATCATTAGAGGCTCTTTTATACTCTACTTTTGCATAAGGTACAGAACATGTCCTGTTTTCAGATTTGGGAAAGTTGTAATTATTTGTGTGAGAATGGCCAGTGGCTGTTCTTCTTAAAGCATTTCTGTCTTCAGACAAGCAGTGCATTTCAGTTACAGAGCCATTACTTCTCTCTTCTTGTGGAATATGCATACTCGTCACTTCTTCCATCACTTTGGAAACCTGTGCTGCAGAAGTAGAGATCTGCATTCCTATTCGTTTAGAAGAGCTTCCAGAATTTTCTGTTGCTGAGTGATAATTGTTCAATCCTACAGCCCGCTCTCTATCCAAACTTCTGTCCTTTTCAGACCGGCAACTTTCAGTATTTCCTCTGCTTGAGGAAGAGGAACCAGGCAATACAGCAGTGTTTAAGTAAGGTGAATGTACATTACTACTGTTATAATTTTCCGACCTGCAAACTCCATCTTCATGCCGATTACCATCCAAAACATATTCACTGTACAGATTCTGTTTATGTCTTTGCTTATTACGGTGAGATGTTTTGGGACTTAAGTTATCAATATTGTCAAAAGTCTCAGATAAATGTTGGGCATCTAACTCCGCTTCCAGTGCCTTTTGCTTCCTGACATGAAGAGATGGCAAGCTTGATCCTGGGGACATGATGTTTGCATCTTTGTATTTTGCAGGTCTGTTTGCCATTAGGTTCCTCAGAGCTGCAGCACTACCCATGGCTATCATCTTGTGCTTTGAATGTATGAGATTTTTTAGCATGCTGACCGCTCCCATGTCCCATAATGCTTCCTGGTCCTTTGCATTCCGCGCTGAGAGGTTCCACAGAGTTCCACATGCATTACTGACTATTGTCAAACTGTGAGACTTCAAGTGATGTAAAAGGGTTTGCAAGCAGCTGTTCTCTCTTAAAATTTGCCTAGAATTAAGAACATAAAGAAAATAAGTACCCTGCTCACACTTAGTTTCAACTGCAGGAAAAAAAACCTTTCTTTTAAATTGATAACACTATCCCCTTAAACCCAAATAACTGGATCCACTATTGTCAATCGATTTAGCAGGGTCACACTGGCATCTCTGCTGATGAAGTAGGTGCTTATGGTCCAAGTCCAACTGTTTGTTCAAACAAGAGTAGATCTATTAAATCAATGGGACATTGGTAAGTTGACATATACCCATGCCAAGTGATTTAATGGGTCTACTCTGTGTGGGAACAATAACTAGATTTAGCCCCTTGTTTCTGACTCCTCCTCAACCATCAACTGGGCCCACCTTTTCCACCATGGAATAGAGGAGAAGATGTGAAGCAGAACCAATCCACCACTTCCCTCTCAAAGACAATTCTATCTGGGTTAGCCTCTCAATTAACAATTTCATCCCAGTGGATCCTTGCATCAACTCTGTATCTGTCAGGTGTTGGCGCCATTTTTAAAATAACATGTATTTTAGAAAATAAGCCTGACGGCCTAGATGTTTTTCATTTATCTGTAAACTATTCTGGGCGCCATTTCCTCTGAAAAGATTAAACTGCTTTTATATAAATTAATGGAAAATAAATTAAGTAACTAGGTGATAGATTTACCTGTGATCCTCATTTGTAGCTATTAAGCTAGAGACATTACGGAGTATCCCTCCTCCACTTTCAATGATTGCTAAAGTGTTTGTCTGGCTCCGGTAAGTCAGGGTGCCAACTAAAAAGGCAAGAGCACCATCCACAGCACAGATATCAGCTTTATTCTCAGTGCAGTGTGCTGATAAATTCCATAAGGCACTCAATACACTTTTTAGGGTTGATTCCTAGGAAGAACAAAAAAATAATAATTAGACTTTAGTTCTGTGATGCAGCATTCAGCAAAATAAATTAGCAACAAATTTGATTCTTTATTGCAATGACTAGGTATTATGCTTTTAATATCATAATTATGTACAAAGAGATCATCTGTAAAAATATTTTTTAGTTATCTTCTACTATATGTGGCACGTTCTGTACCTAAACAAAGGACATACAGATTGGGGCTGAGCTGTCCTGTATTAGTCAGGATAAGTTCTAATCCATTCCACCCCAGGTCTTTGACATTGTCTGTGAGTTTACAATCACTGTCTTAAAAGGGGAAAAAACAAAAATAAAACATTCCTGAAAATGGAAGTGTGAGTGGGGGCACAAATGGCCATCATTTGATGGTGCTATGTAGTGCTATCAATGTTGAGACCTGAATCTTACCCAAATGCATGTAGGCATTAAGTGAAATCAGGTAAGTCACAAAAATGAACTGTTACTAATTAATGAGGTGCTAGTTATGCGGCATGCACCTTTCAAAATTTCTGTTCATTCAATGTTCAGAGTTATGTGGCAATTGGATCTGTCCCAAGAAACAGCCTCAGACTACTTGACTACCACTGTGCCTAGGTCTTCCAAGCTCCTATAAGCTTGTTTCTGGTTATGGATTGAACATCCCCCTCTCCAAGTACAGTGGACCCTCGTATAACAAATGGTTTGTATAACATAAAATCTGTACAACATAAAACATTCCGGATATACGGGAAATTTGCTTAACAGAATCGTCTATGGGGCTAATCCGTACAACATAAAAATAGCCGCAATTAGGGATTACTCTGTTTTCAATGCATTCCTATGGGAAATTTGTATAAAAGAAAATCTGTTGTAACAGAATTTCATTTGGAACGAATTAATTCCTTTATACAAGGTACCACTGCAATTAAAAATACACCATCCCTATATTTATTTTATTTATTTAAAATATTTTTACCCCACCTTTCTCCTTAAGGCAGCTTATATCATTAAAAGGACAATATTTAAAAGCTATAGCCAGTGCTGTGACATGAAGAGGGCACAAGGAAGTATGTTTCATCTACTGTCAATAATAGCCAGAGATGGATGTATGTAGAACCCTGAAAGGTTTAAGCTCATGAAAGGAAAGAATCTTGCTTCTACCAAGACAGTCAGTGATAGCTGCTTTCTTCCATTGTATGCCCAGGAAACGACTACCAAAGTAATAAGAAGAAAATGCTACTTCTTTTCACTCTGTACAACCAAAGCAAACACAATGGACATTCTCCTTAGGCACCAGAGAATGTGCTTAATTCACAAGCCCTGATCTCGGCCATGGGACATTCCTGCACCCCAGGGGTAAAGGAGGTCCCTTCCTGGCTACTGGTGCCGCTTGCCCTTATTCCTTGCTGAATAGGAAGGAATAGTTTTCAGCAGGAACACCCTCAAGGGTCTTCTGACCAGTGACTTCTGAATTACTCCATGGGAGGACAACCCGACAACCTCTCTGTTTAATCCACATTATTCCCTGATGGCCAACCCAATAAGTCTTGCTAACTGTTGCCATGCAAGACCTCCGCTTCATGACAAGCGTGTGCTGTACATAAGACAGGCCTGCCCAAAGTCCGGCCCGGGGGCCCAAATCCGGCCCGTCGGGCCATTCTGAGTGGCCCGCAGCTGGCTGGCCTGCCCCTTTAATGCTAATTTTGTGTATTTAAAATATTAAAAGAAAATTTCAAACATTCAGAGGACAATTAGGGGAGAAGAAAGAATGCAGGGTGTGTGTGTTCCCCTGCTCCCCAACATTGAGACCTAACTGGATATGTCTCTGAAATACAACCTTCAGACATTATTCCCATTTTTACAAATACATATCACAACTAAGCCCACAGGGAAAATCCCATTTGAATATTTCCAGCTTGAAAAAGCAAAAGACCCACAGTGGTGATGGGGGGGGGGAAGAACCACATTGGGAGCAAAACTGATTTTAACTAGCCTTTGTGCATTTGGACAGTTAAAAAACTATTTCAAATTCACCTTTATATAAGGATAACAAATTCTGTGGTATTTGACCATTTGTTGCATCCTTGTTTAGGTAAATTGTGAGAGATTATGGCCTTTCACTTCCAATTCAGCCAACCCAGCAAAGCTACAGTATTGCAGTGTACTAGTTTATGGGTAGGGAAGAGTATGGATGGTGGTGGGTCATAACGTTTGGCTTGCTTAATCAAGTCCCAGAAGCAGTGGGCTTCCCCTGCTACCTCTGCTCTCCAGAAAGAGCAGAGGTAGCAGAAGGTGAGTATTGGGTATGGGTAGGTAAAGAAAGGCAAGTGGGAAATGTTAAAGAATGTGCCTGCCCACTGGAAGAAGGAAAGAACATAGTAAGATCAGTACTGTACATTAAGGAGGCAGGTTATAAGGAAAAGCTGCCCTGCTATGAAAACTCCATGGACATGGAGTCATGAAGAATCAGTCACGACTGTAATGACACAACACACACATATGAAGAAAAAAGCCAGCAGGCAACTTTATTTGCATCATCACACCAATGACTAAGGAAATAAGACAGCACTGTTGCAGCCCAGATTAAGGAGGCTGGTAGAGGAAGGGTGGCTTCCCTAAACATGATATACCATTACTACCAGCAGCCAGTGGCAGGCATTTGCATAGCAGCAACTGAGAAGAGGAGAGAGAAGGGGGAAATGGAGGTAGAGGAAAGACAGGCCATAGGATCCTAATTGTATGACTTGTCCACTTAAAGCCCCATACAGTGATTATCCTTATGCACTAACAATTCTTTTACATAATATTTCAGTTTACTAAATTTAGCTGATTAAGAGAATAAAAGTTTTTCTCTCTCTCCAGAACACAGAATGGGTATTTGAACACCGACTCTAGTTTTCCCTCTGCTAGCAGCAAGAAACAGCTGACAGCATCTGCAAAGGGATATCACACTGCACAGTAGCCGTTGTCTGGCTCTCCTTAGTATCTCAATGGTTGTACTATTCAAGGAAGTTCTTTGGCTTTATTGAGGATTTGGTTGTCATTCATCTTTATCTTTGGCATCAGCAGCTAAATCTACTGTATTATTTCAATTTTTATTTTCCTCAGTTCAAATTGTTCCTCAACTTTTCAACCCCATGAATCCTTGGTTTAACTGAAAGGATCTATTGTGGAGCTGCTTTGCAGAAGGGGTGAACAGTTGTTCTCATTTCTATCTTACTTTCACTTGAAAATCAAACAAATATTGAATTTGGTCTGGTTTTTGCATATTCATCCAAAGACACGTTCTTAGCTGTTATTATAACAAATGTTGAAATAATAATACAACCCTAAATGTACTTACAAAGGACTAGGTTCCACTGGCTGAACGGAGTTTTCATCCATGCAGCTACAATTGTGCTTCCCTGACAGCGGGTGCATTTGATGATCCATAGGGGATGTTCCATCTTTGCAATTTTGAGATTAGGTAAAACTCTTAACTTACTCAAAAAAGTCCCATGGGAATTTATGGGAGTTAGGTTAGTCATAACTAATTTGTTCAAATGATTTACCTGAGACCTTGAGCTGCAACTGCCTTAGCGTGCAGCCAATCCACTTCATTTACAAAGCTGGTGACTTCAAAATAAAAATAGTAATCTAATACACTATAATGTCTTATATGTGATGCTGGATGAAATAACTACTTCAGAATCCAGTCCCTTTGCTGACAGAAGAAATTTGAACACAGATGAAATGATTTGCAATTATTTCCTTGCTTCTTTGAAACCCTCACGCCTCCTTTTCAGAGTTTGCTGTTGAAGGTCTCCTGACTCTACAGAGCAATTGGTTTCCAAGTAAGTAGCACACTGCTTGAGATTCCCCTTTTCTATAGAAAGAAGGTCATGAGAAGCTGTCTTATTCAGAGTAAGATCAGTGGCACCTAGCCTAGAAATGCCAGTGCTGAATGGGAGTGTTTTTCCAACCCTCTTCAAGGTTTCAAGCAAGTCTTCCAGCCCTTTGGGACAAGGACAGCACTTCCCTTATTCTCTGGGCAGTGACAAACTCATTTATACTTTTATTTTGTGCAAAAACCTAAATAAAATAAAACAGAAATAGAAAATAATTCTTGACACACTGGAAAATTATTCTGACCTTTTTAACTTCTAAAGCACACTCCATCAATGCTTTCACACTTCCAACCTCACGCAATGTCTTCTTACTGTTGACATCTGCTCGCCAAGACAAATTTCTTAATACACTTGCAATGACCTGTAAAAATATATGGTAACTATATGTTAAGTTGTACACACCTTACATTTTTCCTACTAATCTTTGGTACTTGTGAAATGCCAGGAAACAATTTATGTGGACCAGCTAATTCAAAATTCCTATTAAATTCAAAAATTCCTATTCAATGAAGAAAAAATGCTACAGCTGAGGTGGACTGCCAGCTCATCCCCTTTCTAGACAAGGAATCCCTCAGGACTCTGGTGCATGCACTGCCCATTGTCTGTATCAAACTACTGCAATGCTCTCTATGTGGCCTCCTCTTGAATCTGACCCAGAGATTACAGAATTTGGAAGCTAGTCTGATGACAATTCCCGAGTATTGAGTTGCTTACACTGGTTACCTGTTGCATCCTGTGTCAGATTCAAGCTTTTTATTATCACCATCGTGGTTTGGAATCACATTACCTGTTGAAGCATCTTTTCCCAAGGACAGTGACCCACTCCATTAAGTCCTCCCAGGAAGTGATCCTCTGGGTTGCCACTCCAAAGGAGGCCAAGAAATCTTCCACTAGAGCAGTGGTGTCCAAACTTTGGCCCTCCAGGTGTTTTGGACCACAACCTCCACAGTCCTTTTATCATTGGCAATCTAGGCTTGGAATTCTGGGAGTTGTGGTCCAAAACATATGGAGGGCCAAAGTTTGGACACCCCTGCGCTAGAGGGTACGGTCTTCTTTGCTGCAGTACCAACACTCTGGAACCAACTACCAGTGGAGCTAAATCTAGTTCCTTCCCTCCCAACATTTAAAATATTTCTGAAAATACTGCTTTATAGAAAGGCCCTTTTCCAGCAAACCTGTCTGATGTGTTTTTCCTGCTGCTTTGTTTGTTATATGTTCTGTGTGTCATGTAATTTAGGCCTCTAGGAGTTTTGCTTAGTGCTATTTTCTTGTTTATCTAATTTGTGTCTATTATGTTTTTAATCTTATTGTAATTTGCCAGAGTAATGCATCACACTAATGGGGCAATATAAAAATCTAATTAATAAATAATCATTTTCTTTATTTTAATATCATACTATGTCAGTGATGGCGAACCTATGGCACTCAGAGCCCTTTCTATGGGCACCCGACATCACCCCTTCATAGCCACCTGTATACAGGTTAAATTACTGTATTGGCACTTTGCAAACAAATTAGTGGGTTTTGAATTGCAGTTTGCACACTCGGTCTCTAAAAGGTTTGCCAGCACTGTACTATGTTATTCTACTAATGTGTCCATGATGAACACTATCAATAGATTCAGGCAAAATTATGTTACTGACTATATTGCATACTGGATTTGATTATGCAGCTTTTGAAATTTGGTGCCTTTGAGATTTTTTGGGATAGCTCCCATACACCAGAGATACCATGGCCAATGTCTAGAATTATTGGAGATGTAGTCCAAAACATAGAAGTCACAGAGAACATTAAGAAAATTATATTGGGAGAGCTGGAGAAAAATTATATGAAATTGTGGATAACAGATTTAAGAAAAGTCTGCTAAAAGAAATACACAAAATACAAGGAATATATGGAATTATAAATTAATAAAAAAGATATACCTGCTGCAAATCTTCACTTTCTGATTTTAACTGGGCTACAAGAGCCTTCATACAGCCTTTCATAGAACACAGAGTAGCCTTTTAAAAAGAAGAGAGAAAAACATTCTATAAAAACAGTAAGGCAGCCTTATTATCACAGCCTTATTATCAAATTATGTTACCATAATTTATTTAGCCACCATGTTGAAAGACGAAATGCACACATGGCAGCAAATGAAATAAAGAACAGCAGGAGTTTAAAGTGTTTATGAAAGAGACCACATTAGTTAAACATCAAACTGAAATAAAATTGTCTTTGCTGTACACACACTAAAGACCTGTTTCATAGTCTTTACATCACAACTGAGAGTGCCAGCTCACTCACTGCATTTCTGATGAGGAAGGAACAGGGAGAAGGCCCTCTGCAGTGGAAATGTATGTTGTTTCTCATTATTGTAAGCCACCTTAGATCCTTTTCCCAGGAGAAAGGTGGTGTTGATACTTCTGGACCTCTCAGCGGCTTTCGACACCATCGACCATGGTGTCCTTCTGGATAGGCTGGCCAGGTTGGGAGTCGGAGGCACCGCTTTGCGGTGGTTCCGTTCCTTCCTGGCTGACCGTGTCCAGAAGGTGGTGCTGGGGGACAGTTGCTCTGCCCCATGGCACTTATGTCATGGGGTTCCTCAGGGCTCTATACTGTCCCCCATGCTGTTCAACATTTACATGGAACCACTGGGAGAGGTCATCAGGAGGTTTGGGTTGAGGAATCAGCAATATGCTGATGATACTCAGCTCTACCTCTCATTTTTCACCAATCCAGGTGAGGCGGTTTCTGTGCTGAACTCGTGTCTGGGCCAGATAATGGACTGGATGAGGGTTAACAAATTGAAACTCAATCCAGACAAGATGGAAGTGCTGTTAGTGGATGCTTCGCCAGACAGGTTAGAGGGCCACTTCCCTGTTCTGGACGGGGTTGCACTCTCCCTAAGGGACAGGGTCCGCAGCTTGGGGGTGCTCCTGGACCCCAGTCTAACTCTGGAAGCCCAGGTGAACTCGGTGGCCAGGGGTGCCTTTCTCCAGCTGCGGAAAATATATCAGCTACGCCCCTATCTGGATGAACGGAGCCTCATGACAGTTACACATGCACTGGTAACATCCCATATTGATTACTGCAATGCGCTCTACATGGGGCTGCCTTTGAAGACGGTTCGGCGATTGCAACTGGTTCAGAATCGTGCGGCGCGGCTAGTAAGTGGTGGGGCCGCTAGGGATCACATCACGCCGATTCTGCGTAGCCTACATTGGTTACCAGTTGCTGCCCGAGCCCAATTCAAAGTGCTTGTTTTGACATATAAAGCCCTAAATGGCTTAGGACCTAGATACCTGAAGGACCGCCTCCTTCCATATGAACCTACCCGGCAATTAAGATCAAGCCAGGGGGCTCTCTTGAAAGAGCCATCCCTCAAGGAGGTAAGAGGGATGGCTTGCAGACACAGAGCCTTCTCGGCAGCTGCCCCCAAGTTATGGAATGCCCTCCCAAGTGAGATCCGCCTGGCGCCAACGCTGATGACATTTCGGCGCCAGGTAAAAACCTTCCTGTTCCAGAAATTTTTTAATTGATAAAATTTAGATTGTGGGTCTTCTGATGGCAATTTTAGTGTAATGATTTTAGTATAAGGTTTTTATTATTGTTTTAATTATTTATTGTGGTTTGATGTTTTTAACTGTTTTAATTCTTTGATTGGAAGCCGCCCAGAGACCTTTGGGTAGTGGGCGGCATATAAGTTGTAAAAATAAAATGAATAAAAATAAATAAATAAATAAAATATTCAATCAATCACTCACTCACTCACTCAATCAATCAATCAATGTGTTCTCATGCAGACTTGTACCAGGGGGAAATTGCAGGCAAACATCCTTTCCAGGTTTAAATAGTATAAGATGAGCATCTTGAATTGACCCTGGAAATAAACTGATGGTTGGTGTTAACTGTTACAAAATCAGAAAGAATGTTATGAGTTGTTTTTTTCCCCTCTGCCCAAACCTTGTTGGCCACATTCTGAAGCCTTCAAACTTTCTCTGTGGACAGCCACTCATGTAGCCTATTTATACTTGGTAATGACACCAATCACTATGGCTAGGTCCTTTTCCAAGGACAAAGGTGGGGTAAAAATATTCAAATAAATAAATAAATAAATAAATAAATAAATAAAGGACAATGTTTCTGGTGTCCTGAGCATCAGGCATCAGAAGCAGCATCAGAACTGGAGATTCTCACTTAGGCAAAGTTTCACATGACTGATCTTTTTCTATCTGTTTTCACTTTTCTATTTCTCTGGTCTATTCTATTTCAAAATATCAACTGGAGCTGCATCCCAGAAAGGTCTCAGAAATACAGACAAGACATAATTATCTTTCTTGCCTTCTTTACATCTAATTGCCCTTTCCCTGAAACATATTTCTCAAAACCTACATCCACCTAATAACTGCATTTATTTCTACTCAGCTTATTCCCAACCATATACATAACCAGCACATAAAACAACTCACAAAAATACATGTGCAAAAACCTAGAAGGCTCTTTTTATATTAAAATTTTTATACAAAATATAAAAAATACAAATTATAAATTACAAAGAAAACAAAACATCAACAATGGTGCACCCCTCCACCAGCAGGACCATTCTTCTAATTTTCATTCATTATCCTTGCCTCCAGAACAGAACTGATTGTTGCACGGAAACTTTACCCTTATCTCTTACAAGCACATATTCAATAAATCTACCCCAAATATCATAAAAATATCTCTTTTTAACTCTCCTTTTATAATTTTAAAGTACATGTCAATTTAACGTTTAAAGCATTATTCCATATTTCATTATACCATTCGTCTAAATATAGTTCATATTTGGATTTCCAATTTCTAGCTATTATTAATCTGGCTGCTGCTAATAAATCTGTAATCAACTCTCTAGTCTTAAAATCATAATTATTATCAATAAATATTGGCAACAAACAATTTCAGAATTGGGCTCTATATTCCTTTTTAACATATCACTTAATTCTTTTAAAAATACATCTCCAAAATGTTTGTATCGAAAAACCTAGAAGACTCTTAGCTGCAATAGTTTCAAGATTCTCAATGAAGTACAAATAAAAATATATAATAATTCAAATATATAATCTATTTGCAAATATATAGTAATAATTATATATAATAATTCATGAGCTACATAAAATATTAGGATAAACAACTAGGAAGCAAAAAATATACATCTATCCTTCAAAAATGTATGTGACACTTTCTGGGCAAAAAAAAAATTCTAATTCTCACTTAAACTTCAAATATGCCTAGATTTTAACCTCTCCCCTAGCACTACCCAAAGAGATCCATGCCCATACCATTCAGCTTGTCTAACAGACTTTAACTATCAAGAATTAACTTTTATATTTGTCATAGATAGCATTTCTTTCTTTCCTTTCCTTTCTTTCTTTCTTTCTCGCTTGCTTGCTTGCTTACTTACATATCTACTTACCTAAAGTTTCATATTTTCTGCTCCATGCCCAGTTGGAGAATGAATATAGAATGTAGCTTACTCTCTGTAGCTTTTATATGTTGAACAGCTAATATTTAAAACCTTAAAAGCATTAAGCAGTAGAAGAGTTATTTAAAACCCACCTTATTGGCTACATCTCCAAAAGTTAAATTCGTCAGAGCCATCCCAGCATATCTCCGTAATGTGACGCTGTAGTGGTCATTAGTAAGTCCATACATTTCACAGTCTACCTGCAGAAGTTCTGCAATTGCCTGCAACCCTCCTGTAAAAATGATTTAAAAGGCCTGTTAGCAACGTTCTCTGTATTTTTTCCCCTCTTTGCTGTGCAGGAGGCTTGTCTGGCTGCACACTGAGGGCAGGGTTTCAGATGAAACCTGGAAATAAATGGACAGTGATTTCGGCTGCCACTGAGTTGCACCAATGAAGCTCTGTGTGCACATGCACAGCTTACATGGAACACTGCCTGTTAGGAATAATTGATTTTTCTGAATCAACGTCTTCATTCCAAAGTCACAAAAGGGAATATTTAAAAGATGTTACTACCATTTCAACTGAATGCTTGTCCTAAAGTACAAAAGGCAGGACACAATTTTAAGCATTTGATGGAAAAGAAAGCAAACTCAGCTACTCAAAGCTTCTGCCCTCTGAAGATGCCATCCACAGAGACTGGTGAAACATTAGGAAGAAAAACCTCCAGAACACAGCCAAACAATCTGGAAAATCCACAACAACCATCATATTGTTGTGGCCATGAAAGCCTTCAAAATACATTCAGCTACTTGAAATTCAAATGTGAGCTGTACGTTCATGGTGCATTTCTCTGATTAGCATAATAACCTCTCTAAGGCAGAAGTGGTCACCCCACCCAGGATCCAGAAGGGAGAAAACTAAATCCACATCCATCAACATTGTTCTTTCATGGATAAAAATTTCCGCTCCTTCAGGGTTAGCACAACTCCTCAATGGATTGTGCAGAAAAACGGTTTGTAGACAGAAATTCATGGCACATGGCTGTGAGAAGTGATGTAAGTCCTTTAGAGGCTGCTGTCTTGAGCAGCTTCTTATCTGATCTATCACTCTCCCAGACATATGCTTCCCAGCTGTTACTCAAAAACTGTCTTTGCACTTAGTCCTCTATCCTAATTGGAAAAAAAATAGAAAACTTAGGCTTGTTCCCCTTAACTAATTGCAATTTTCCTAGTTTAAATTTTTAGTTTGCCCATTAATATTTTTAATATATCAGATTCCCTATTTCTTCAAAAACTAAAATTAGTTAAGGAAGTCCCATTGAGGAATTTTAATTTTACAGAACAGAAATTAGAGATGAGATTCTAGAACTTAACAAAAGTTTTGCTTCGCAAAATTCTGATAATGCAGATCTAATTACCACATTGTCCATATACTTTTATTAAACTAAGTCAATTCCCTTCGGGGACAATGGCAGGATAGAAATAAAGTCTATCATCATCATCATCATCATCATCATCATCATCATCATCATCATCATCATCATCATCACACAGCAGAAAAGATAACTATGCTGGATTTTGTATTACTACTACTACTACTACTACTACTACTACTACTACTACTAATAATAATAATAATAATAATAATAATAATAATAATAATAATTATTATTATTATTATTATTATTATTATTATTATTATTATTATTATTATTATTATTATTATTATTATTATTATTATTATTATTCCCTTAGCTTTAAAAGCTAACTTAATGTAGTTTCTAACACTAAAATAGCTTTATCTATCAGATGCTACTTCTTCATTTCTGGAAGTTTAACTACTCTGTAATATAATTTAGTATCTCTAGACCACCTCTGCTAATTGGCAGTGTCAATATTTTCAGACTTATTACACCTATATACTTTGATCTCTCTCTGGTTCATCAGTCCAATGCATTGAATAGATTTCAGCTGTATGATTTTGGCAGACCGACTCATATTGGATGAAATCCAGTTGCTCAGCCTAAGAGGTTACACTACAATCAACCCAATGAATCAGTGTAGATCTGGTGAGTTAACTTCTCTGTAAGTTCCAATGTTGCTGCATTAAGACTTTGGCATTCCACCCCCACCCCCAGGAGGCCAGGCTGGCCCCATCTTTACTGTTTTTCGGCAATAAAGCAGGCAAATACTTCAGGCAAGATTTCCTTTAGTAACTGACAGCCTGAATAGGGTTTTAAACACACTGTCAAACTGTTTTGAATGTGTTTTTATATTGCTTATGGTTCTTTCTTATTATCTTTAAATTCTGCCTTTTAATGATGCAAGCCACCTTGGGTAGTTTTTAAGGAGACAGGTGGGGTACTAACATTTTTGGTTGGTTGACAGACAGACAGACAGACAGAGACAGAAAAACACAGCTTTTTTGAAGTTTAATTTCTAGGAGGAATTGTTTCAAATTACCCATACACACTGATTTATTGATTTTTTTTAAAAAAGTAAATCTCTCTTGTAACATTTAGATTGTGTCCTTCTATATTAAACATCGTTCTGGAACTGTCCCAGATTTGCCTTCTTCTAAAATGTCTTTAATATTTGAGGCTAACATAATAATATGAGCTTTGGGAAAGGTTCACGGAACAGACTTAACAGGGACAGCAGCAATGAACCTACAAATTCTGCCAAATTTTGTAAGTTTGTTTGTAAGAACAGAGAAGTACTTCACTGTACAAATTTTCAGACTTTAGAATCCCGACATTTTGTTTAATGAGCATTTTTCCCCTTTGAAAGAGAAGGAGGACAGATCTACCTCTTTTGGAACATATTCCTAAATAGGACAACAAACAATTAACTTGGTGGGAAATATAATGAAGCTGTCTCTCTTAAAAAGGACTTCTTGTAAAGAGAGGAGAAAAGTTCATTTTCTTGCAGTGTAATCCTTTTGATCTTACCAAGTTCATTCATCGCATGCCGATGCTCTTCATCAAATGAAAGCTTCATTAGAACACATACCGCAGGACAGATCTGATGGTCAACTGGAGCTGGCACTGTGTCAGTACAAGAAAAATATTTTTATTTTACTTTGTCAATTAAGAATTTAACAGCACGAGTGTAAGAGGTCAACTTTTAAAAACTGTTTATTAGACAATAAACAATGAAATGCAGTCTAATTATCACACAATCTGTGGTATTTCCAGATTAACACCCCCCCCCAAAAAACCTGAAGCCTGCTAGTTATGCAATACTGTACTCAAATTCATACCTGACTGGGCTGGAATGACAGAAGCCCTGTTAATTGTGGTGATTTGTAAGCCTGAGCTAAATCCCAAGTGAGAGGTGGGTTGCATGGGTTTTGTTTTGTTTTGCATTGTGATGATTAACTCTCCACTTTGTATAAATGTTATTTGATTTTGATTTTGTTTTGTATGGTAGTCGTTACTAAAATGTTTTTTTTAAATGTGGTGAAAAACTTTGGAGAGCTTGGGGAATAATTTTTCTACCCCCGGGGGTTTTGTCCAGGTTAAAAAAAGAGGGGGAAAAGAAGGGGGGAAGCTACTTCAAGTTTCTTGGCTTCTGTTCCTCCTTTTTTTGGCTTTTTTTTTTTTTTTTTTGGTTTGGTGGTTATTGAAGGAACTTGGGGGAGGGCTGAATCAACATTTACAACAATTCCATTAGAGCTGGAAGCTTATAAGAGTGGGAAATGAAAATTTTCATGGGAAAATGTTTTTTTCTAGTGAAGGTGCACAAAGGGAATGGCCGATGAATCCCAACAGATCTGGAGGATACATGTAGGAGAACCAATTTTCCAGAAACTGCAATCTAGGATAGGGAACAAATGTCTTTGAATGAGTGTCTGCATGCCATCCTCAATATGTTCTAGCAGTTTATAAAGGTGTCACTGGTGGGTTAAATAGAATACTGGGTATTTAGGAATTTTCCATGATTTTGATAGGATTACATACATAATGAAATACATTTACAGTCCTAGAAATGTTCTTGGATTTGGTGCTGACTTTGGATATCTGGATGGCATTGATTGCAAATATCAGCTATAATTTTGGGGAATTCAAGGTTACCCCTTATTCTGACCCTCCCAAAGGCTTCTCCAAGCAAAAAGGTAGCCCCAGGATCAAGGTAGCGGTGAAATAGGAAACTTTTAGTGAGCATAAAAGCTTGTGTTGATAACATCATCAGTTTGCACAGGTATAACGTTATACAAGAGGAATTTTGCCTTTGTATCTTGACCCCCATGGTCCTCTACCTTCAGAAAGATTCCAAGGAAAACTCTGTTCCTTACTCCGATAATCATAAAGGATGATATTAAGAAGCAAGTCAGTAAGTTTAACTGTATCCATGTTCTGCAACATCTTTTCCAGTGATATTTGCAAAATAATTATTTTCTTTACAGCATTATCTTAAGACTTTGTTGCTCAGATAGTTGTATCCTGGCTGCTCGGTAATCTATATTTGGTTGCTGAACTGGTATCTTGTTACAATTATACTTTATGTTCATCTTTCAATTTGTTTTATTTCTTCAATATATTGAGCTAATGCATACTGTTATTAAGTAGTTTTATTAGGAATATTTAAAATAATCATTTTTAATAATTGGCAATTTATAACATTGTAATAAATCAAGCTATATACCGGGAACTCTTAGAATTGCTGGATATCTCAATGGCTTAGATATCTGGCTGTGGACCCAGAGGTTTCAAGTTCATATGTCATGATAAATAAAACTGGGATAAAGGTTTGTTTAGCTGCTTCCATATACAGGGGAAACCGTGAAGAAACCAGGTAGCATGCATAAATAAAGAATGCTTCAGAACATGCCCAGTATATCTAGAGAACAATCTACTGCAGGAGGAGTTACAGGAAACAATTAAACAGAAAATCTGTTTTTTTAAAACATATATATTGCATTTCATCCAAATACTAATTTTGAATAACTAGGTGGCATCAACCTGGATTTTCAAATAAAGATCAGCTATTTCCCTCAGAACAGCAGCCTGTTCCATCCATTAAGCAAAAGCCTTACTTTTCCAGGTTCCAACAGTATTTTTCCATGTATAAAACTATAATTTTGTCTAAAATTGTTAGACTAAAATTGAAGGTTATCTTATACATGGAAGTAAGCTGAGGAGGGAACTACATAGTTGCTAAACAAATTTTGGGTTGGAAGTGAGGAACATCTTATACTTGGAGGCGTCTTAAAGCCGGAAAAATACTTTAGACACCATAAATTGTGCCTCCTACTTTATGAAGTAGAGGTGTGTCAAGCCTTCTCCCTCCCATCCTTTAACAGCATGCTAAAGATTGTTTCAAAAAGCATGGAAGGGCATCCTCTGTTAAGCTCCTTTCCATATGTGTTTCCTAACATCTGGCATAATCTGAGGTTTATGTTATAAAGGTATTTATTTTGTTTGATTTGGTGGTTGTGGCTAGTGCTAATTTTTTTTCTTTATAGATTGCTTACAGTAGTGTCCCACACTAAGTATGGAGTGGGAAAATAAATAAATAAATAAATAAATAAATAAATAAATAAATAAATAAATAAATAAATAA
>JAHTLZ010000237.1:53494513-53562990 GCA_023846285.1 Phrynocephalus versicolor
TATTATTATTATTATTATTATTATTATTATTATTATTATTATTATTAGATTCATATACCACTCATCTGGCAGAAAGTCAAGCTGTTACAAAATACAGATACAATATATAATAAAAAACCAAAATATTACAAATGAGAACATAACTAAAACAACATCATGCATAAAAATCAAAGATAAATAAGATAAGCTCATGATGGATAAAAGGCATTGTAACAGTTAATAACCAGGGAAATGAGATTGAAATAACCAAGTCTTCGATCTTTTTTTGAAGATAGTTTCTGGATACAGTAATCTCAAGATTGTAAATAATTTATTGTCTGAAATATACACACATCTGTGTTGCTCAAAAGCAAAATGCATAGTCATGTTCAATTTGACAGTATTACCCTATCTAAATAAAAAAGCAACATGTTCCACATCCAATGGTAAGTTTAGATAACACCCAGATTAGTGCATGTAGCAATGTAACAGCAGCATGCACACACACACACAAGCACACACATACACGGACACAAATGTAAAATCAGATGTGTTAAATCAATCCAATGTAGCATGGCCTTTCACAAAAAAGCAAAAAACTAAAACTGGAGACTTTTATTTCAGAATCATATTTAGTAGACACGTTAACATTATATAATGGAAAATCTCTTTCATTAATCATGGTTTAACATGGCAACATATGACAAAATACATTGAAATATATGTTTCGTCCTCCCTTCTCTAGATATATATACAACAGAAATTTCAGCAGTTACCTCTACTAGATTCTCATTGTGGAATATTTAAAGACTTTCTATTAGAAAAATCCTTTGTAGGAGATTAAAGAGCATTCAGTGGACATGCCTTTTCTGATCTGACACATATGAAAGAACCCATTCAAGTACATTCTATTACCATAGCCAAATTACTATATTACATTTAGAAAAGCATTAATAATAATAATAATCCCTGTGCTGTCAAGTCAATTCTGAATGCTGACTTTACCTGGCTACTGCCAGCAGTTGCCACGCTGATTTCTGCTGCTCCTTGACCTTCATTTTGCCTCTCAGCTTCATGCAAACTAGCATCATGCTTGCTTGGAGGTACCCTCTGTTAAAGCAAGAGTTTATAACATTACGTAAAAAAATGAAGTAGCCCTTCAAAAAATGGTGAATGTGCCAATAAGGTAGCTTCACAAAGCCAGTGAATTGCGCTTTGTATTTCATAACCTCTAGTCTCAATAATTAGCAGTGGAGACCGACTGCCTTAGCAAAATTGCAGGATGAAAGTGAAGCATGTCCTCTGAGGATTATAGCCCTGGAAGACAAAGGATTTGCTGTGAGACACAAAACACCATCCTCCACCAGCTGTGCTCACATCACTATCAGAGATATAACAGAATTGGAGCAAACAACTGTCTCCTCTGCAAGGTCACATGATCTGTGCATTTACTGGAGACTATGACTGTAGCGGTTAAAATATTACTTATGCTTGAAATCAAACAGAAACACCTCCTACTGGGTAACGAGCCCCAAATACATGTACCACATCAGTTTCATGCTAATGTTATATCTTTCCACTTATTTGTTACATCATATTCTATACTAGAGCATCCTCCCTAATTTGAAATAAATTTGAACAAGTGGTTTGTCCCTAGCATAACTGTTTAACTAAATTAATTAAAGTGTACAATTAACAATAAAAGCAACAGTAACAACAAAACCTACTGCCACTATGTCTTATAAAAGCTTTCCAATAATAAACTAAAGCCATTTTTCATAACATCCTCATGTAGGTGACAAGATTATTTTTCAAAGTCCCTCAAATGTTATTTATAATTATTATTTATTCAATTGTTATCCCACCTTTCTCATGAGAACTCAAGGCAGGCAGCAATTTACATACAGAACCGCATAAGGAACTTATTGCTTTTTTTACTAGCCAGAGATGAATACTTTCATCCTACACCAACTGTCCTTATCCAATACCATTAGTATAAGGCTAAGAATTAACTTATGTTGTACCCCAGAACATTTGATGAGAAATATATAGCAATTTTTCCCAACTTGGTACCATCCATATTCATCTTACATGACCAATAAGGGAAAATTGGAACTCACTTGAGAGTACAAAGCTGCAGAACGCTGCACTAGATGATATAAGGTTGAAGGATTTAAGGCCAGAGTATACAGAAACATCAAACAGGTACAACTGCATCTAGTGGTACACACAATTATTAATTTGAAGTGTTTTGTCAGAACATGTAGGCCAGGCATGTCCAAACTTCGGCCCTCCTGATATTTTCAACCACTACTCCCAGAATTCCAAGCCTGTATTTCCAATGGCAAAGGACTGTGGGAGCTGTGGTCCAAAACATCTGGAGGGCCGAAGTTTGGAAATGCCTGATGTAGGCTTATGTCTGCATCTAATAGAAGGAGTTACCAAATAGGGAATCTACTCAAACAGAATAATCTGAGGTAGTGATTAATAGAGCCCAAAAGGAAAACAGAGATGCAACATTATTAAATCATCAGGAAAATTTACATCAAGAAAGATATGGAGACCAGAGTTTTAACCTGAGAAACACAGGCAGGTAGCAAACAAATCAATCTATCATTGACCTGAATCAAAATGATATTTAGGAATGCATCAAGCACATCTCACTACGGAGACTGTTTATGAACAATGCACTGGCAGTAAGAATACTCTCCCTTAAATTGACATATGATGACCCTCAAAATGTGAGGGACCTGAAAAAAGTCTAGGGAAGATACTACAATATACAAGAAATAAAATTGCAACTTAGCTGTTAAGAGAAGGAGTGTAAAGGGGATGGAGTGATGAAATCCTACTGGATTAATAAACAGGAAAATCTCTAAAAGTTATCTAAAAATATAAAGTGGAGTGACTGTACATGCAGAAGGGTAAGTGAATCTTGTGGCTATGGAGAGGAAGCTTATGCACATGATGAGAAGGAAGGAAAGCAAAAGGGAACACATCAGACATCTCTAGTCCTCTAAGGTTGCTTCAGAGATTAGAAAAGACCAGAGTATCAGAGTACATGCTGTACAATGAACCGTGATGAACCCGTAGTACAGTGGTGGCAAACTTTTGGCACTCCAGATGTTTTGGATCACAACTCCCACAGTCCTTTGTCATTGGCAGTCTAGGCTCAGAATTCTGGAAGTTGTGGTCCAAAACATCTGGAGTGCCAAAGGTTCACCACCACTGCCCTAGTATCTCCAGGTAGGAATGAGAATGACTCTGGTCTGAACAATAGAGTGCCATTACAAGTCAAAATAGGTAGCACTAAGATAGGGAGGCCAATGATCTGAACACATATTCCAATGAAAACACTATCAGGATAACAATAAAACAGCCATATTCAGCAATTCCAAAATAGAATAAGGCACAACAGCCGGCAAACGGCTGAAGATTTGCAACAAACCAAGAGAAAATAGGTAGTATGGTCAATTCTTTAAACAGTCAATTAAAAATATCAAGTATGTACTGTGAGTAGCAGCAGAACTATTCTTTGAAGGGTTTTGTTTAAAAAAAAGGATTACTGAATAACGAATACTGTTATGTTTTTCTGTTATGAATTCATGAGGACCATGAAACTTTCAAGAAAAAAACAACTATTTTGCATTTTTATCGATTTGGGGGAACGATTGGTACTGTGAGTTACCTGACTACTTCATACTGAGGAAAACAAAGATGAGAGATAAATTATTTAAGTATTCAAGCAAACTATAACTTTCATTAAGCACCACAATATTGTTCAACTATAACTCAGATATAACAAGGTGTTCACTTTTAAAATACAGAATATATTCCTTATTCAATTAACGTCACTTTAATATTTCTGTGTCTAAATAAATGACAGAAAATAAAACTGACCTCTGCTTCAGCAACCTGAGACTGCAGTAGCTGTCTTATACGTAGAATATCCTTCTCAATTTGTTGAATTCTAGCCACTCTTACCTGAAATAACAAAAAGTTTCAAGTAATTAGTGGAAGGCAGAAATATGTAATTTTGCAAAATTTTGTAAAAAAAAAAATACGAGTCATTTTAGCACTGATTCTAAATTAAAATGACTATATCAGGCTTGCACACACCATCGACCGCAGGCGACCAGTTGCTTGCGGCGCTGTCATAGATCACCCGCCAGGTCCCTGTGTTGGGGGGGGATTCCCTCCCACTCACGCACCGGCATGTGTCTGGGAACCTGGCCAGTGCTGGGCTCCCTCGCCCTCTCCAGCAGCAGCAGCGGCTGCAGCGGTGGGCCCAGGTTGGCCTGCTGGGCCCGTTTGGGTTTTCCAGCAGCACTTGGTACAGTTCTGGTGGCATGCGTGGTGGCCACAGAAGCGGACCCAGCAAGCCAGCCTAGGCACGCCTCCGTGGACACCGCACCTTCCGCTGGAGAAAACAAGGAAGCCCAGCAGTGGCTGCTTGTGGGAGTGTGCAGGAGACCATGCTGGTGCTGAGGCAATAAGGGAGCATGTGGCTGCACCGGAACAACATGGGAAATATACAGCTGCCGCCGCTGCACAAAGTAACAACACGAGACAGACTCCAGCCCTGCGCTCCCCTCAGGATCTGTGCCCAGTTCCTCTCCCCGATCCCCTTTCCAGGGGTGGGAGGAAAGAGAGAGGAGGAGACAGGAGGAAGAAAGAAGAAAAGAAAAGGAGGGAGGGAGAGAAAGGAAGGAAGGAAGGAAGAAGGGAGAGGATGGGGGAGGGAGGAAAAAAGAATGAAGAGGAAAAAAGGTAGGAGACTGGGAGGGAAGAAAGGAAGGAAGGAAGGAAGGAGAGGAGAGGAGGCGGCGGGGAGGAAAAAAAGAAAAGAAAGAAGAAAGGAAGGAGTGGGAGGGAAGAGAGAAAGAAAGAAAGAAAGAAAGAAAGAAAGAAAGAAAGAAAGAAAGAAGGGAGAGGAGGAGGGAGGGAGATATAAAGAAAAGAAGGAAGGAAGGAAGGAAAGAAGGAAGGAAGGAAGGAAGGAAGGAAGGAAGGAAGGAAGGAAGGAAGGAAGGAAAGAAGGAAGGAACTGGGCTAGTGAGAGTGAGCCTCGTGGCACAGTGGTTAAATGCCTGTACTGCAGGTAAAACTGTGCTCACGACCTGGGGTTTAATCCTAGGTAGCAGGCTCAAAGTTCACTCAGCCTTCCATCCTTCCGAGGTTAGTAACATGAGTACCCAGCTTGCTGGGGGGCAATGTGTAGCCTGCATACTGTAATGAAACTGTAAACCGCCCAGAGACTACTTGAAGTGGTATGGGGCGGTATATACCATATACTCGAGTATAAGTCAACCCGAGTATAAGTCGGGGGCCCTAATTTAAACGCAAAAAACTGGGAAAATTTATTGACTCAAGTATAAGCCTAGGGTGGGGAATGCAGCAGGGCTTGGCAACTCCTCCTTTGTGAGCTGGGTATGTGTGTGATGTTTAAAATGACTTTTAGCCACCGAAGCAAGTGTTTGAGTTGGTGGCTAAAAGTCATTTTAAACATGGGGGAGTCATGAGAAGCAGCACACAATGTTTAAAATGAATTTTAGCCACCAACCCAAACTTGCCTCAGTGGCTAAAAGTATTGACTCGAATATAAGCCGAGGGGCCCTTTTTTCCGCCCAAAATTAGGGCTGAAAAACTAGGCTTATATTCGAGTATATGCAGTAAGCAGAACACTGCTTTTGCTTTGCTTTGAGCGAGGCTACCCGTCAAATTTGGCTATGGTGTGTGTGTGGGGACGACCTGGTAGCCAAGGCGAACGGCTTGCTTGGGGTACAGAAGCAGGACTGGCAGCGGCCACAGTTTCTAAGGCAATAATCGCCTCCTTTGAATTTAATTTGAAACTATTTTTAACCTTAGTTAAAACCTTAGTTTTAACCTCAGGCACTTTGGGCCAGAAAAAGTAGACCCCAGCCTGTCCAAAGTTGTACTATATGATGAGTTCTGTCACTTCTATAGACAATGTATTTTAATGGATCCAGCTCCCTTGTTCCCTTTTTACAAAATGTCTGCAAATATCAAGTTATGTTTGCAATTTATAGCTATGCAGACATAACTTGATGTGTGCCTGCAATAGCTGTAATAGCGCCACGGCAGAAGTAGTATTCATTATATCCACCAGCACACTGCACAATTGGTCACAATGGAAATTGCATGACCAGTTGTGCAACTGAATTGTATAATTTGCATTGGCTAGGCCAGTAGTTCTCAAACTTGGGTAATCTAGATATTATTGGACTGTAACTCCCAGAAACCCCGGACAGCATGGCAGATGGTTAAGTTTTCTGGGAATTGCAATCCAAGAATACCCAGGTTACCCAATGTTGCAAACCATTGGCCTAGGGATTAACCTGGCAGAATTATGCCAACATAATCTTATGTTAGATAGCAAGAGAGAAGACGTCTTCTTTTGTGAAGTAAATTACCTGTAATTCAGAAAGTGTTATATATAGGTAATATATTTAAACATAGAATAATTGCATACTTTGACACAAATGAATTCAATCATTTTATTTGTGTGTGAGTGTGTGTGTGTGAGTGAGAGAGTGAGAGAGAGAGTGAGTGAGAGAGAACGAACCAACTTAGATACTGGCATATTTCATTCATTCATTCTTCAAAGTTATGTTTGAAGGGTGTACAATGCTCAGTGTTAAATAGTCCTGTGAATGTAAATGTTGTAAGCAGTTTGAGAACAAGGTAACCACAAACATCCTTCTTGTGCAGATAACCTTGAGGAATCAAGAGCAAAGATTCAAGGACTGGAGCAAATTACTGACTGCTTGAAAGTCATTCTTTGTATTATCCATCTCAAGGAAGAAACCAGGAAAAAGAACCAAGGCTGCACTGACTTGTGTCCTTTCTCGTGGTCAACCCAGATGTTTGATACAGAGATAAAGGGAAACAATAAAATCACAAAATTCTGTGGTTGTTTTAAATTAAGATCTCTGATAACACATCATATAGGCAGTAATCTTAAATGTCTCACCCTGCTTCCTCAAAAGAGAGGAAATCAGATCTCAAGAAACAACATAGAGTACAATCAAGCCCCAAGTTGAAGAATGTCATATGAAGAACCTACTATGAGGAGATATGGTTCAAAAAAGCCAAATGATTAAGGGGTATATCAAATAAGGGTTGTTCCCACCCACCCCAAAAAGGAGAGGTAAACTCAAACAATATATTTGATTTGTATATAAGGAAAAAGATAGTTATATCAATTCATCCCACAAAATCAATAGTATTCTTTAACTCTGTGAGCTAAACTGCAATGAGGCTGTTTTCAACATTTTGCCACCTGATTCTTTACTTTAAGAATACCATTTGAAAGGGAGACATTATTTTCTTCTTTATACATGCTGTATTTTAGATTTTGCTTTAATAAAGCTAACTCATGCCCTCATACAAATTGTAAATTTTTTGAAAAATCTTGATGCATAATTACCTGTGCCCTCTTCTCCATGTCTTGACAAGTGCCAAGCTGTTCTTCCATGGCAGCTCTAATTTGCCTTGCCTCATATTCCAACTGTCTTCTAGTCATGTCTGTCTGCAAGGAGAACTAAAACCAAAATAAGAAACAAAACAATTCCCATAAATTATACTAATATTTGACTCACATAACCTAAAGAAGGAACTTAACAAGTAGATCTAATGAATACAATATAGAAATGACACCACCAGCAAAGCTACATTGGCAGAGACCATTCCTAAAGGAAAATCTATGAACATGAAAATATTTGCAGTGCATTTTTCAGCCTTCATATTTACCACCCCAATAGAATTTGATACTACCCACATATCTGCCTACAAAGACCTCCATTTTGCTACTGCAGAGTTCTAGCAACAGTGTAGGGGAAAATATAGGAGGGTATGTTAAAGAAAGGGATCCTTCGATTTTTGAAATTTGCTTTTGTACACATACTTATCAATATCTTACCTGTCTCTCCAAAATTCACTACAATTGAAATGGATTCTCCTAGCCCCCTAAAAATCAAGGGATTGAAGGACTGCATGTAGAGGCCAGCTTTGTAGGGACACCTTCTTAAATGTGCAGACACCTTTTGCTATACTTTATATATTCTATGCTATTCTTTTTTCTATCATTGGATTTTTATTTTATTGTTTTTTCACTACCTTCCTTATATAGAGTCCATGTCCATGCATGCACACACAGAGAAAAATGAACTAGTTTGTAGCTTGGCATAAACAGGGGTTCCCAAGGTTCAATACTGAATCATTTCATTGCCTTTCAATTTTATTTATGCTGAATTACCCAACCAACACTAGATTATCATGTATAACATCATTTTCCTGGGTCAAATTTATTTAAGCAAAGATGAGGGCTACAGGCTGATTTTTCAGGGCACATTCAACATCATCAGTGTTGCCGTTCTCATAAACAAGGACCAAGACACAAATGTGCCTGAGGGCCAAAAGGATTTTGACAGCCTCATGTCTGTCACCACTGACATTGCCATCCATCGACTCCAGGTGTTTTCGGCCACATTCAAGCACCTGGGATGGATAGTACCATAGAAACCAGGTTATTGAAACCGCAATGAAGATGGATTGTGAATCCTTGAGTTTGCAGAAGCAAATGATCTTGTAATCTGCAGCACCTTATTCAATAAATGTATAAAGCATCTCATTACCTACATCAGTAATGGAAATAAGAGCCAGAATGATTTTAGCTTTCTGATAAGGATCAATTTTCCAGTCATATCCAAGATGGTTATCGCTCTCTGACCTCTTCACCCCACAACACAGGCCACTCATCACAAAGCTAAAGATAAAATGCCATAAGCGAATGGACAGCACCACAGGTCCAGAGAAGATTAAATGGTGAAAGCTATAGACCACAAAGAAGTGAAATCATATTCCCACCCATAAACACTGCCCCAAGTGACATCACTTGGACAGCACTTTGTACTAGTTTCCAGTGCCAACAGGAAAATCCTTGGTGTCATGAAACTGGGCTGCCATTACGCTGACAAGCAGGCATGGCTGTGGACCAAACAAGTGCAGGAGAAAATAAAAGATAAGAAAATAATCTTTAAGAAATGGCAACCAGGTAAGACAGATGAAAATCAACAGAATTATGTTGCTGCTAAATGAGCAACCAAGAGGCCACTGCCAAAGTCAAGATGGAACACTACCAAGATCTCAGAGCTAGGACTGGTAGACCAACCCCAAAAGAGAGAAAAGAGAATAAAATCGCAGGAAAGGGGACTGAAAAGAATCTAAAAAGAGACTAAAGAGACCAAGTCACCAAGTGTTCCATATGGTTCAAACGTTTGATGTTCACATGTTTTCACACTAAAATTTCTGATAAAATATATGTATTTTTCAATAATCCCCAACCACAAAAAGGTAGGTGAGTATCTGGGTTTTGTTGTACCAAGGATGGTAACTTTAGGATGATCGTTCTCAAAGGAATTTAGTTGCAGGATGAGCCTCAGTTGTGATAAAGGATGGGGGGAAGTTATGCCTGACCTTCATCCCCCTTTTCCCTATTACCCTTTCTCCCATTTGACCCTCCAGGTCTCTGCACATGGAATCAAGCGGGCACCTCCTTCCCAGCTCTCCATTGACTCCCCTCTTAAATAATCAGTTCTTAGATTTCCCCAACCCTCATCCGCTAATCACTGAGAACTTGTTCCAGGTATATCTCCACCTTTCTGCCCAGGTGGGTCTTGCCTACAGGACACTGAGGTCAGATCTTTGTCTCTGCAGGACTCAATCTCTACTCAAAGCTGTCAGTACAGCGCTCTTTGGTGACTATTTCTGGGTACTGTCTGCTGTAGCCCTCCTTGTCTTCCACTCCCCTATCTCCCCAGCTCTCCTCTGACTTGAAGGTGGCCTCCTTGCTTGGAGATGGGAGGTAACTCCCAACTTCCCCAGGTGCCAGAGAGTGCAACTCTTCCAACATAACCTGCACAACACTAACTTCATGCAAATTTCCTTTCTGTATTATTCCTTTCAATCATTCATTGGTTTCTTTGAATAGATTATCTGATGATTCAGATATTGCCTCATGGTCCTTTTTTCATCAGTGGTATCTTACCTTCTATCTTAGCATTTTCCCCCTACACTCTTCTGCTTGTTTAACCCTTTCTTCAGCTAAATGCATCCCACTTCTTTTCTTCTTCTTCCTCTTTCAATCTTTTTTGTTCCCCTAAGTACATTATGTATCGCTTTTATGCACTTTGTCCCATAGCAATAAGTTCTGATGTCATGGGAACTAATTCAAGTTTATTTCTGTAAGTTTTCATTATATCATTGATCAACAAAATTGCATTCAATGTTTGTTCACAAGTGGAAGCCTATTCCTCAGTCAAAGTCCATCTTTGACACACCCACCCACCCACCTACATTAGTTTTGTTTTAAAATTTTATGCCAAAATTTATACATTCTTCCTTCAAAAGCTGGGCAGTCTGTCTTCAGCTCACAGAGAAATACTGAGAAAAGACCTGACGATTGCATATTCCTAGACCCAGAGAAGGCATTTGACCATCTCCCATCAAATGATCTGGTGTGCTCTCCATAATCACAAGGTGACAGCACTACTTATCAACTGGATCAAAATGCTATAAAACAGGGCTGTCCAACTTTGAACAGGCCGAGGTCTACTTTTTCCAGACAAAAGTGTCTGAGGGCTACTACACTAAAACCTCTACTTAAGAATTTTATCTGTTCCGAGCATATTTCTTTCTTTCTTCCTACCTGCCTTCTCCATTCCTTCCTTCCTTCCTTCAATTTTTTCTTCCTTCCTTCCCACTCTTCTGTCCTTCCTCCTTTTCTTTTTCATTTTTCCTCCCTCCATCCATCATCATCTCACTTCTTTCTTTCTTTCCCTTTTCTTCCTCCTTCCTCCTCCTCAGCTCCCTTCTTTCTTTCTTTCCCTTTTCTTTCTCCCTCCCTCCCTGCCTCCATACTTACTTACTTTCTTTCCCTTTTCTTTCTCCCTCCCTCCCTCCTTTCTCCCTCCCTCCCTCCTTTCTTTCTTTCTTTCTTTCTTTCTTTCTCCCTCCCTCCCTCCCTCCCTCCTGTCTTTCTTTCTTTCTTTCTTTCTTTCCTTTCATTTTCTTTCTTTCCTTCCATTTTCTTCCTCCCTCCCTCCCTTCTTTCTTTCTTTTCTTTCTTTCTTTCTTTCTTTCTCCCTCCCTCCTTTTTCTTTCTTTCTTTCCCTTTTCTTCCTCCCTTCCTTCTTTATCCCTCCCTCCCTCCTTTCTTTCTTTCTTTCCCTTTTCTTTATCCCTCCCTCCCTCCTCCTTTCCTTCCTTCCTTCCTTCCCTTCTTCTTTCCTTCCCTCCTCCTCTTCTTTCTTTCTTTCTTTCTTTCTTTCCTCCCCCTCCTCCCTCTCCTCCTCTTTCTCTCTCTCTTTCTTTCTCTCCTTCCATCCCCCCTCCCACTTCGAAGAGCCAGAAAGCGGGCAAGGGAGATGAAAGGGCTCGTGTCCTGAGGGTCGTCGGCGGCGGCGATGGCGGGGTGGGGGCGATTGGGGGGGGTTCGTGGCGGTGGCGGCGGCACCGATAGCAGGGCGGGGGTGATTGCGGGGGGTCGCGGCACTCCACTCCCCAGGGGAGAGAGATCCCAGCACCTCCGGAGGCATCGCTTGCTGCTCCGACACCAGGAGGGCACCGCATCAGCGGCACGGGGGAGTGCAGGAGAGAGGGAGGGCGAGAAGGTGGCGAGGGAGAGGGAGAGAGAGAGGGATGGATGGATGGATGCAGGGAGTTGGTGCAACCACCGCCGCCGCCGCTGCTTTTCCAGGGGGCTTTGCTTCACCACCCCACCCCATCTTGGACCGGAGGGGATTCCCTCTCTCGAGGAGCTCTTGGCGGGATGGGGGAGGAGGAATCCAGGTTGCCCGCTCGCCCCCCTCTCTTCATGCTTCGAGCGAACACCATCCGCACCCCACCCCTTGCCGCCCGCCGCCGCCCGCTCCTTCTGCCCGCGGGGAGCCTTGTGGGGGGCTGGAGAGGTTCGGCTTGAGGGGGATCTTCCGGACGATCCTTGGGGTGATCCTCTCCGCCCCCCCGCCCCCCGTCTTTTCCTTTGCGCCACTTGTCTCCCGACAGACCCGCGCTCGGGGAAGAGCAGCTGCTACTGTTACTCTTGCCCAGCCTGGGTGGAATGAATGAGTGGGACCCCCGAGGTTGGGGTGAGCTCAGGGAGGTGCATCGCTGCCGAAGGAACACAGCACATAGGATCCTTTGCCCTGTCCAAAAACATGGCGCAAGGGAGCGCAAGCGTTTTGGAGGAGCCTCGCTCAGAGGGGCTAGTGTGGGTGTCAAGATCAAAATGTGGTTGCTGTTGCTGTTGTTGTCTTTGTATGCATGTATCCCTGCCCCCGCCCCCCCCACACACAGCGCAGCCTTTCTTTTCTGGCAAATCAAGATCAAGATCACGTTTCCCCCATGTCTAAATACTGCCAAGTGTGGAGTTAAGGTTCCCTGTGATAGTGGGTTGTTTTTGAAGCACAGTTCGCCAAACGGCGGCAGTGATTACAGGGCGGGGGCGATTGCGGGGGGGGGGTCACGGCGGCGGCGGCGGCAGCGATGGCGGGGCGATTGGGAGGGGGTCGAAGACAAACGAGCCCAGTAGGCCGGCCTGGAGCCACCACTGGTGCTGGAGAGGGCGAGCGAGTCCAGCACCAGCTGGGCCCCCAGGCACTTCCGCAGTGCGTGGGGGGGGGGAAATCCCCCCCAACACAGGGACCTCGTGGGTGACCTCTGACGGCGCCGCGGTCGACTGGTCGACCGCGGTCGACGCGTTGGACAGGCCAGCTATAAAAGACTAGCAGCAATGTGTGATGCCTGGGTGGCCTAATAATTTTCCAGTGATGGTTGTAATGCACCAAGGGTCTGCACTGCTGCCGCGTCTGTTTATACCAGCCATGGATACCAGCACACAAGGCCTGAAGCAAAATGCTCCATGGATCATGCTCTATGCTGACAGTCATGCTTGTTACTACCACCAAGAATCAACTGCAGCTCAGACATGGAATTACAGATGTAACTACTTGGGATTCTGCTTCAACATCAAGAAAACTGTGTATCAAAAGACTGTATTTTGGCTCCCAACTCTAAGGCAATGGTGGCATCAGTGGCAAAGTGTGAGCAAGGGTAAATACAGCCTGGTTACAATGGCAAGAATTCGCCAGTATGCTTTGCGAAAGACGAATGCCTATATCAAACCCTAGATTTACAAGACAATTGTCCACCCTGTTGCACTGTATGGCAGAGAGCAGGGCAGCAACATTGGCCCAGAGAGCTGCCTCCATGCCATGGAAATCCACATGTTCCACTGGATATCGGGATTCTCCCTTCTTGACATCACAAATAATGCTCCCTGAGAGTAACTAGGTGTGGTATCAATAGTAGAGAGGAGAGAAAGTCATTTCTGCTGTTATAGAGCAGCCCCTTCTACCACTGCCAAAACTGCTTACAACCTGAAAATCGATGGTCAGTAGCCAACTGGCAGCTATGTATTATGTAAGGTCAGTTAAACATTCGAAAGTACAGTCTCCTATATAGTAGGACTGAAGGGGGACACAGCTGTCTAATGTGAGCAAAAGCTATATAATTTACAGAACCTACACTAAGTTGGACTAAAAAGGAAGGTTTTTGTGCAAGGAATGCTAGGCTAGCTCTACCTTTGGTGTTCTTCCCCAAGCAGGCCTTCTTCTTCAGCAAGTTTTTCCTTAGTGATTGGCAGCTTGAGAGGGTTTTTAAAATTAGTTGTTGTGCTCTGTTAGTTTTTCAATGTGTTTTCAGTATTGATCTTATTGACTATTTTTAATATAATGCAGTGGATTTACACACCCCTGTAAAACTTTCAAGTGTCTGTGATGTAAATAAATGAGACAAAGATAAATCATTTCAGAACTTTTTCCACCTTTAATGAGACCGATGAACTGTACAACTCAGTTGAACCACAAACTGAAATCTTTTAGGTGGAGGAAGGAAAAATAAATAAACTGAAATAATCTTTGTCTCATTTATTTACCTCACAGACACTTGACATTTTAACAGGGGTGTGTAAACTTTTTATATCCACTGTACAGTACTTGTTTAATTTGGGGGTGGATTTGTACACTTACTTTTTCGTTTGTTGTCTTTTAATTATGCAAGTCACCTTGGGTGTTTTTAAAGAGAGAGGTGGGGAATGCATAAATAAATAAATAAATAAATAAATAAATAAATTTTTGAAAGACTGTGAAACATATAATCCTCAACCAATGTTATTTCCTTTAGTTACTAATACCACTTACATTTTCAGTTAGAGGAAGACTATCTATCCTCTTAGTTAAATTCTGAAGCTGTGCATAATACCAGTCTTTTTCTTTTTCTTCTTTTTCTAGCTCAGCAAGCAAGAGAGATCTGTAAATAATGAAACAAGTATCAGTCACAATGGAGTATTAGCTAACAGAAATTAGATAATACTTTTAAAACAAATGGGGCTTGAGTAGGAGACTGGGGAGTCAGTGAACTATGTTTCTCTTCATTGCTTTCTTACTTATATAATGGGCTACAGTTAACATGGCATCCTGCACAGAGCAAACTACATCCTTCTGAAAAATAATAATATAATACCTGAAATACAATTCCAAATGTACTTTCAAATGAATATACAATATTCAATAATTTTCTACTGCGCACATAATGGCAAAACTATAAAGTTGATAATATTGAAAGTGCTACAGTACTCAGCTATTTAGTTATGATAGGCTATAAACTAATGCTGCAGTGGAAATATGTATACAAAAGTATCTCTGAATTCAACGGCTTTTGCTGCCAAGTGAATATATTGATCTATAGCCAATACTGATAATCTGTGAGAAGTACAGATAAAAAGCCCTAATGTATTTAAATGGGGAAACACCTTATGTGGTACAATGTTTTCATGCAACAGCATTCTAATATTTGTTCAACCATATATTTACTGTATTTATTTTATTTAATCAATGTATGTCTAAAAGAACACTTTCAAGCACACTTTATTTTCAAAACATGATTGCAGTGACTTGAACAATGCATTTAACTTGAAGGAAAAAAGAATCTGCAACGAAGAAAGAAGTATTGTTTCCCATATTTGCAAGAGGGTTATTTTAAACCTAAATATTTTTGCTTATTAGTTTCACAAGTTGATGTTTAATATATATCTTGTGTTAAAATTACCTTTCTTTCTCTAATTCCTCTAAATAGCCAGTGCTCTCTCTGCTTCCATTCATAAAACCTCTTCTGGGAAATGATCCCATGGGAACAGGACTGCATTCTCCCGATCGGCCAGAAACTGATCCTTCCCTGCTTCCATATGAACGCATGGATATCTTTGACCTTAGCTTAACTCCAGGAAAGTTACTGCTGTCCAGGTTCAATTCTACATAGGATGAGAAAGTACTGGATTAACAAAGTCTAACAAACAGGCAATTAGTAACATCATTCTTTTCATACCATTTTCTCCATATAATAAATAGATGAACAAAGTAACAAACCTCTTATTAAATCTAAAAGGTAAATTTAAAGCAAAAGGCAAAGCAAAGTGTTCTGCTTATATACCGCCCCATAATGCTTAAAGCACTCTCTGGGTGGTTTACAATTTATTTATGCAGGCTATGCATTCCCCCACCCCCACCCCAGCGAGCTGAGTACTCATTTTACCGACTTCAGAAGGTTAGAAGACTGAGTTAACCACGAGCCAGCTACCTGGGATTGAACCCCAGGTTGTGACAACAGTGTTGGCTGCAATATAGCCGTTTAACCACTGCGTCACAAGGCTCTTCTAAATTTACTAACAAATGTTTGTATGAATAAGAGTTGGTAGCATTATTATTAATATATAACAGAACTAGCAAACTGTCTATTGAATTTCTTGATTGAAGGCTACTTCACTTATCTTACATTACTAAGAATTTTTACTCAAGGTATGAGCAAATGTTTTGCTTACTCCCTCTTTTATATGGAGAAAAATATTTTCCACTTATTACAAATAAGAATTTAACACATACAAATTGGCTATGTGTTATATTGGCTATAAAGGTAAAGGTTCCCCCCGCACATGCATGCTAGTTGTGTCCGACTCTAGGGGCGGTGCTCATCTCCATATTCATGCCAAAGAGCCAGTGTTGTGCAAGTCCATGGCCACATGGCCGGCATGGCTGCAAGGAAACACTGTTATTACCTTCCCGCTTTTTACAGCAGTACGTATTTATCTACTTGCATTTACATGCTTTTGAACTGCTAGGTTAGCAGGAGCTGGGGTTATCAGCCGGAGCTTGCTGCGCTGCATGGCACCCAGGATTCGAACTTCCCACTCCTGTATAAGGCCATATTGTTAAATGACACCAGGTTTAATGTTTATGCTATCAATCAGCACGTTTATGTGGCAAAATATGTTTTTAACCTCAGTTGTCCATCACAAACAGATGGCCAACTTTTTTCAGAAAGTTATTTTAGTCTTCTAAATTTACCTTTAAGACGTTCTAACAAATCAATCTGTCCAGAGGAAGCCATGGCCTCATCTTCAATGCTTCCTTGCAACTGCTTCAGCACCTCCTAGAAAATTTGGAACAATATTAAAAATACATCAAAATGAGATAAAACTACTGTTTTGCAAACCTTCCCACTACCCAAGAGATTTACTGGACTCCTATTATAATGTTAAATGACCAAGATGTCATTTTCCCCATTTCAAGATAAAAGAATGGCTTTAGCTAAAACCGGCAAAGTAAAAATTTAAGAAGTCTGATTTTAGGTGAGCAAAACACAAATGTAACATTTAGTAGTGATCTGCCTCAATTTAATCAGTTAGCATAGCAATTGCACTGTGGGTCACACAAGTCTGTGCACATCAATTAATGTTTATACTGATTACATAGCCTGCAGTAATTTGCATACAAAAGTTACACCATCTGTGTTATGCTTTCAGGCTTATCTAACAGCTTTTAGTCACTGATAAAGCATTTTAGTACAGATTTAACCAGGGATTCAACAAAGACAACCAACATTCAATAGAACATTTAATCATGTTCTAAGACTAGAAATAAAAGGAGGGAATTTTTACCAGTAATTTCTGTAATTTCCTCATACTGCATCACAATACCATACAAGTATCATATAATATTACAGTTATATAATTCCTGAATAACCTCTTGATCAAAGTAAAATACCTATACATAAAACCAAGATTACCAGCATCTGTATGAAAAATGAATGATCAAACAGACTGAGAAAAGCATGATAAATGAAACTCTCGGCTGCTGGATTAAGACAGTCCATTAGTCTCTCAGGCTCTTAATGCTCAATGGCCTAAATTCAGACCGACAACTAGACAAGAGAACTCAAATACTTTCTACTGCAGAAGCACCATCAATAACTAAAGCAATCGGAAAACCATAGCTGCAAGGCAAAGTCTCCACAGCAGCCATTTTCAACCTTTTTTTAGCCATGGCCACAAGCACAGTATGAAAGAAATGTAAACTAGAATAGGATTGTAGAAGTCACATAATGAATTTTGGTGTGTGAATAATTTTTTCCAGTCTGTAACCTGCTGCAAATGTGCAAGGAGTCCCCATGGGCCAAAAGTCCCCCGCTGAAAATGACTGTTCTACAGTGTAAAAACCTGTTCCTGAATCTTCCTAAACTGTTCAGTAGATATAATGATTGAAATCCTATTGCTTAGCACAGTAAGTCACAACAAGAGTAGATTTAATGAGTCAATGAAATTTATGCAACAGTTGACTCCCCAAATCCCTATTGATCCAATGGGACTGCCCTAATTACACAGAATAACATGATTTCAGCCAATGAATCTATGAGCATTTAAATAATTAAAAGTAACACCCTCAGATATTTCTTTAACATAAAAATATCTCCAGAATTAATTTACTTAGAATTAGAATTTACATTATCTGAGAAAAATCCATACCCATATTATTCATAATGTTTGCTTTTTTATTTCAATTTCATTTGGTCACTTTTCAGATAATGCCTCCCAACTTATGTATCTTAAAGCTTTTACACTGTACAGTATATGAAACACGATTTAAATATGTGTTTCTGCTTCTCACAGAAAACTGTTTCTGCTTCTCACAGAAAACAAATACTGAGCATTCAGCTTCAAAATATTTTTTTCAAGAATTACTATTATAGAAGCAAAAGTATTGTTCCCATAGACAAATTAGGATTTATACTTTTCTTTTTACAGACACAGATTAAAGTGGTAGAGATGAAGATCCTTAAGCAGAATTACAACCTGAAAACTTAACTACTGAAGATGTTTGATAATTATCACATGAAGTGAAAAGGATCTGAGCAACAGAATGATTAACTCAACATAAGGTTTCGATTTGACACTCCCCTAAAATATTACAAGTCATTAGGGACAATAACAGATTATCCACTCTGTTTTCCTTTCTTTTTAGCTTCTGCATTTCATACCTCCTGAGAAGCACTGGGCACTAGACCTTGATGAGGTTTCTTTTCTAAAATGTTTGAGTGCAGAAATTAATATATACTGTATGTCTCTGTTCTGTGAATTGAGATTGTGGAAGATGTCTTCAACCAATTCTGAGTGGCTTCCCCCTTCTCCACATTTTCTAGTGTCAAAGCCATGAAATACTCCTACCCTTGGGAGAGGTTTGTCAGAAGTCACAGAATGGATAGGGACAGTTAGACTTTGCAAGTTTTATTTTATAAGTAGTTCTCAGGCTTCAGCCCAACATTTATGTGAAGAAGCATCCCTCCAGCAAGCCCAAAATAGAGCACAGCAAGAAGATGAAACACCGGAGGCAACATTGGAGGCAGCGGCTGCTCCTCAAATCATCCTTATACATCACAAAATTGTAGCTATTTATGTGTCTTGGAAAAACAAGCAAAATTTAATCACCTGTGAAGTACACTAAAAACCTAACCCTTTTGTCTCTTTAAAATTTAAAGCACATCATCTACGCAGTTACTTACCCAGACTAAATAGAAGCCTAAAGGGGAGATATAGGCAGGCTCAGGACATATATGCAGGTCCAATATATGCAGACTCGGGGCATATATGCGGGTCCAATTCTCAAACATCACCCACTCCCAACTGCCTTAAAGGTTTTTGCGCAATTTGTTCAAAGATCTGAAAGGAGGTTTGTAAGTGTACTCTACTCAATGCACTTACATAGTTTTCAGGTATTTGCAATAAATGCATGTTTTGAGACAGAGCCAGTGAGACAGCATGTACTCAAAAACATACTGCCTTTACTTCAGTCTTATTTGTGTTGCACAGATTGACCTGAACAACCAACCCTCTGCTGCTGAGTGCCAGAAGTATGACTGGTTGATTAAGCAGTTGCATGGTTCTGCTTTATGCAGCTACCTTGCGACGACAGGAGGATCTCCCATTTGCTACATACAGTATTTGCCTTTTGCACCTTGCAATTATTCTGATCTGCTTAAAACTGGCAGGAACCAATGCAGCTAAGTGGATAGAACTCTGGACCAAAACCCAGGAAACATGGCTTCAAATCCCCACTCAGCCATGGAAATTCAGTGGAGGATGTGTGGTAGTTCTGTTCCTCAAACAGCTCACATACCTTAAAAATCCTACTAGAGTCACTCTAATTTCAAGTGACTTGACAGGACATAGCAACATTAGAATACTGTATCTAAGTCACTATTTAGGCAGTTCAATAATGTCTCAGACATTATGGTCCTGTTAGTATCATGGAGCAGAAAACAGGCCAGCACATGAAGAGCTAGATTTAATTAGAGTCTTTCTTTTATTTAAGATTTAAATTTTTCAGCTCAGAGGATTATGAGCTTTTCAAATCCTCACAGTATCAGGGATTTATTTATTTATTAAAGGACAGCTTTCTACAATTCTGCATTAAACAAACAGGACAAGGAAAGACATGCCTATATACCAGTGGTGGTGAGCCTTCGGCACGCCAGATGTTTTGGACCACAACTCCCACAGTCCTTTGTCATTGGCAATACAGGCTTGGAATTCTGGGAGTTGTGGTCCAAAACATCTGGAGTGCTGAAGGTTTGCTACCATTGCTATATACCAACCGACAGCCTTGAGATCTATGGACAAGAGCTGTACTGCAAACAGAGACAGAACAGCTTGGAGTAAGCATATGCATGCACCCACACACACACACATTAATACTGTATTATATCTTGCTTACGGGTTATGTGTATGGTATGGAAGTTGTACCCATCGGGATCGGACAGCGTTGCACAGAATCATAAAAATTGTGTCCTGTTCACTCCCCACCCTAGAACAAATTTATACTACCAGGTGCCAATATAAAGCATTAGATATATTAAGAGATCCATCACATCATGGTCATTGCCTCCTTCAGTTGCTGCCACCAGGACGGAGATATAGAGTACTGAGGGTGAGAACAAACTGTCTCAAGAACAGCTTCTTTTTTAGAGCAATATTGGCCTTAAATGGAAATTCTGGACTTTGAAGTCAGCTTATTTTATATGTCATATTGTATGTGTTGTAGCTGTTTTTAAATCTATGTGGAATGTTTTATATGAGTTGAATACAGCAACCATGAAATTTCGTTGTTTCTGCAAGGGGGCAATGACAATAAAGATTTTCTATTCCAATTCCTATATATTATATATTACTTTGACATATTAATGTATGTTGAATATGTTACACTTTTCTATATTAATGTAATATAACATTAATATTCCATAATGCAAATTTTTACTCAGAGCAAATGAAGACAGATGTCAAAACATCTTGTCTCAGTATTTCACACAATTTTAAAAAACACTCAAAAGATACAGGTGCATAGTTTTAGTTCTACAGCTATGCTCATTTTAAACTATCATATTACAGAATTGTCATATTCTACAATTAAAATTCACTATTTTCTAATACAAGCCTCTTGTCATATCAATACTGTACTTTATCTTGTCTAGAGCAATAATCATGCATCTCTACAGTACAGTGGAACCTTGACTTGCGTCATTAATCCGTTCCAGAGGTCTAGACTTAAGTCAAACATGACTTAAGTCAAATGAACTTTTCCCATAGAAAGTAATGGGAAAGTGAATTAATCCGTTCCAGATGATGAAAAAGACCCCCGAAAACAGCAATTTAACACAAATTTGACTGGGATAGGAGATTCCTTCAGGGGATGTAAATGAAATGTTTCATCAAAGAGAGAAGGAGGCAGTGGAATTATAGTCCACAAGTTATATGCCTCCACTTTTTAATGTTCATAGCAACAATGTCTAACATTTAAGTTTTACTTATTTTTAACCTGACGTTCCAAGTTCTGAACAACTCTATTAGAGTCCATTAGAGTCCCACAACTGTACAGCTCCCCAACTAAAATGCTTCCATTGTGGACCAGACTTCTGCAGCCAGATTATTTACAAGACTGAGCCAACTGTCTAACCAGCGAGGGCAGCCCCGAGCTCCCGGCCCTTCTTCTCCTCCGGCAGCAGCGGCGGCTTCGGCGAGGCCGAGGACCAGCTCCAGGTGCTCGGACTGCAGTTTAAACACTGCACCATGAGGCTCCTTGAATGTAGGTCTCCAGAATCGTAATACTACACTCTAAGTGCCACCCAACACTGACTCAACAACTCCAAGCAACCTACTTTAAAAATGGGGTGGGGGCAGAAAATGGAGAGTGAGGAAATAACATTTCCTCTTCTCCATAAAACTACTTGTATGTTTAATCTGATTTTAGGGCAGAAAGACACCAAAATTCTTTGAAATCTCTGATGAATTTTATATGAAAACAGAATGATAATACACATACCTGACAGTCCTAGATATAGATTTTATACAAATCACATCTGCTGTACAGTAGGACCCCAGTATCCACTGGGGATCGGTTCCAGACTTTCCCATTGATAATGAAAACTATGAATAAGAGAGAACGCCAACCAACCCCCACCCCACCGCAAAAAAACCTGCTGTTTTGCAACAGTAGCTTACTTTACAGCTACTGTTTGTGACAGTACTTTGTTTTATGGCTGCTGTTTTATGCCAGTAGCTTGCTTTACAGCTGTTTGTGACAGTAGGTTGCTTTGCAGCTGCTGAATTATTTAATTTTTTTTTCTTCTGCCATCTGTGGATAACTGAATCAGTGATTAATGAATCAGTGGATGCTGGGGTCCTACTATACTTTTTTATTAGCTTCGTACACAATACATACAATGAGCATGTATATTTTATAAAGTATGTATTACAAACTGCTTGTCACCCTTGAATGTTTGCGAGCAAAGAAGATAAATGAATATTTTAAATAACCTGAATCCAGCATAATCATGCCCATGCAATGTGGTGGCCATAATCTTACTGCATGCTATTTGGTATCAAATATTTTTTTCTTGTAGACACTTTCAGGGTCGTGTAATCTAAGCCACAAATCTCAAGTACTGATGGTCAAATGATTTTAATACCTTCATATTAGATGCTTCACTTTCCAGTTTTGTAAGATGATTTGAATTATCTTCCAGTTCTTGTCGAAGATTTGAATTCTCCATTTTTAATGCCTCTACTTGTTTTAGCAACTGATCATATGACACTGCAGCCATTCTGGGCTACCCCAGGACCTAAGGAAAATAAATAATAAATATTTGCATCATCTAGTCCAAGGACTGTATTCTTAACCATGAGAGAAAGCTTGACTAATTAGAAAATGCCATTTCATTCTTCATTTGAATACCACAGTTATGTCTCACAATAACATTTTAGTGAACATTTTATATCAAATCATTTCAGCTTAATAACCTTTAAATTCCGTATTTTAAGATTTAAAATATTTCTTTACAATTATAATGAAAAATGCTTTTGTATTTTCTAAGTAAATTCAATATGTAGCAAGCTGTAGTGACATGGCCTCACTGCTTTCTCAGGTAAATATTAACGCCTTTGGTTTAGAGCAAAACAAATAATCGTTCATTCAGGATTATAACACTTATTGACAATTCAGGGCTTCAGAATTCATTCTTGTATTAAATGCTAAGGAAACAAGTCTGCCTGAAGCATACTTTCAAAATTAAAACCATAATCCAGAGCAAGCCTGCACAACAGGTAGATCGCAGGCTGCCAGTAGCCGGCGAAGGGTACAAAAGTAGCCCACCGGCCATCAATTTTTTAAAAAGTGAGGGGATAAGTACTCCTTCCCTCCCTTCCCCATCCCAAGGACCACCACTGCCCAAGCAAAGTTCTGGGTCTGGCAACCCACTGTCTCTGACGAGCAGGACAGTTCAAGGGCCACCGTGCGGTCACCCACTCACCCCCCCAGCCAGATGATTGGTGTGCCACTGTCATGTGGTGCGGAGTGGAGAGAGGAAAGGGGAGGGGACAGTGAGAGGAGTAATTGTGGGTGTGCTCATCTCCTTTGTGCAGTGACGTCTCCCGTCCTCCACCCTCCTGGTGTCTCCCTCCTCCTCTTCCTACCCCCACAGCCACCTCACAAGAGACCGTGACCCGCCGCTGCCACCACTCCTCCTGCTCCTCTTCCAAACCATTCCCTCCTCCTGGCACCACGGCGGTGATGTGACTGCCCCACTGTTGGCTCAGCCCACTCCAGCTGCATGGCAGCAGCGATGGTGGCGGTGAGGGGCCTGGAAGGGAGAAGAGGGAAAACAGAAGGAGGAGGAGGCTGGAGGGGGAGGAGAGTTGAGTGGGGCCCCAGCCAGGAACTTGTTGCATGGGTGCTGTTCTCTCTCTCTCTCTCTCTCTCTCTCTCTCTCTCTCTCTGTGTGTGTGTGTGTGTGTGTGTGTGTGTGCTTTCGCTTCCCTCAAGTCAGTTATACCGGGCAGGTGGGCAGAGGGAGGCAGGAGGAAGGTCTGAAGATAGGCTTGTGTGGCGCCTTGGCTGGGGTGGGGGAGAGACAATGGCTCTCCCAACATGCTCCATGAGGACGTCCTGGTCCTCCTGGAACTTGGAAGACAAGGAATGGAGGGATGGAGGATGGAGGGAGGCTGAGCATGTGGGAGAGCTGGCGGGTGGTTACATTTCTGCTGGAAGTGAAAGGGAAGAGAAAACCTTAGTTTTCATGTAGTAGCCCTCAGGCACTTTGGGCAGGAAAAAGTAGACCTCGGCATGTTCAAAGTTGGATAGCCCTGATCCAAGGATTGTCGAACAAGCTCTTCTCATTCCAACCAGAGTTCCAATTTATATCCAGTCCTAAATTATGCTGTAGCCTGATTCCATGTGGAAGGCTGCATCTAAGTAGTAAGTCCAAATGATCAAATAATCATAATCAGTACTGCACAAATGTCAAGAAGAGAGGGACGTGCTGTAGCTGGACTTTACCTCCCATCAGCCCCAGCCAGCATGGTCAGGAATAAAGGAAGCAGGAATCCAACAATATCTGGAGGGCTATGTATTCTCCTTCCCTACCAATAAGAGATAAAGAAACTGTAGGTTTCAATCAATAGAAATACTTTTAACAGCTATTGTGAATTCATTTGTAATAATTTAATAAATGTATTATGAATACATTTATGTAAGCATAGCATGGTACTAATTTCTATTAAGCAAAGAACTTCCGTTTTTCATACTCAATAAAGGTTAAGCTAGCTCATCTTAACCTAAATAAGTGTTCACTTATATGCGAGTTGAGCCATGATAACTGGACTTCTTTTTTGTGGAACCAAAATGTTTTGCTACTCGGCCAAGCAGCTTCCTCAGTTGGTAAGAGGCCAAGTATAGTTCACCTTCGTTTCACCCCACTGTGTTCTGCATAGGCTCATTGGGTGGACAGTGGCCTGAATAGGCTTGTTAGATGAACAATGGCCTGGGATGTGTGAAAATCACATCTATGCATCCCATCCCAACAACCATTAAGTATGAGTCATTAGCAATGGCCTTCCTGGAGGAGGTATGAAATGGTTCTAATCTGTCTGGGGATTGATGAAAGGGCAGCATGATAAGTGAGAGACAAAATTGTGTTTAAATCTCCCACCCCTGTTGAAAGAGGGATTTTCAATACACACACGAATGGCTTCCCAGACTCCTCTCTCAAATCACGCATCTTCTCTATCTAATATGTGTACATCCTCCTCTTTGGACAAGTGCCCCTTTGTCCTTCAAATGAAGGTGCATTGCTTATTCTAGTCCTCAGCTGTTGCACCTCCTGTGCTGGTCCATCCTCCTATTTAGTGGCTATTTATTTTCTCTAATGCAGTGTTTTTCAACCTTTTTTGGGCAAAGGCACACTTGTTTCATGAAAAAAATCACGAGGCACACCACCATTAGAAAATGTCTCCATCCGTCAGTGTACACTGGATAGCACTAGCAACATTAACTGGCTGCAAAACATTAACAGTAGGGCACTGTAGGCGAACCTATAACATGGGTGCTAAAGGTGGCACTCTGAGCCCTTTCTGTGGGCACCCAACATCATCCCTTCACAGCCACCTGTATTCAGGTTAAATTACTGTATTGCCACTTTACGAAAGTGCAGAAGCCTTCAGCAAGTCCAGTGACAGGAGGGGAGGAGGATGAAGGAAGGCAGGAAGGAAAGAAGGCAGAAAGTGTTCTGCTTGTATACCGCCCCATACCACTTCAAGGAGTCTCTGGGCAGTTTACAGTTTTAATTACAGATACACATATGCAGGCTAGAAATGAGCACATTTCTATGAAGAGGGGAAAGGGTACAAATGGAAAGAGAGAGGTGGGGGGGGGGAGAAAGAAAAGACAGAGAGAGAGAAGAGGGCGACCAAAGACAGAAAGAAAGGGGCAAGACTTCAAGGAGGACCCCAAGCAACCGTTTCCCCCCCCCCAATCTATGAGGAGGAAGAGGAGAGCTTGCCAGCGCCGGCCCCACACCGATGAGGAACCCATCGCGGGGCCACTCAGAGACGGCTCTTCCTCTCCCAGACCCTAAAGGCCGGCCGGCCGGCCGTCCAGCCGTGCCAGTAGCCCCCCCCGCCTGCCCGCCTCCTCAGCCCAGGCCCAGCGGAGGCCTCCTCCATCCCCTCCTTGCAGCCCTGCCGCGGTGCTCGTGGGGCGGCCGGGCTGTCGGGCGGCTCAGTCCATTGGTAGCTCCCAGGAAAGGGGTGGTGGTGCTCCAGGGTAAAAAAAAGGAGGGGGGGAGAGGGAAGCGAGTGAGTCACGGCGGCAGTGGCAGGCACAGGGCAAACACTAAAGAGAATGAGCAGGGCCAGGAAGTGACGCCAGCGCCGCGGGCCTCGGGGGGAGGAGCCAAGCTGGCCCTTGGACACTATTTATAGCAATTCCCAGCTGTGGGCCGCCCGCCGGCCCTGGGTTGAATTTCTTTAGAATTTTTCAGTTTTTCCCACGGCACACCAGGCAACATCTCGCGTTAAGAGTGTTGGAAGAACAGGTATATGGTGTTTGCCCAAAATCCTTTTAAGCTTTTCAGACACAACAGCTATGTAAGGAATGAACAAGCTCTTCAATTGGCACTCGGTCTCAGACTGATGCATTGTTCATCCGCGACTGGACATTGCCTTGTTGAAGGTCCATTTTGGATATCCACATACCTTAAGTACTCTCTTCAAATGCCTGTCTTCCTTCTTCTTGGCTTCTGTGGAGGTGGGGATGCTCTCTGTTCTATGGTTTAGAGTCCTGATGACTCCTAATTTGTGTTGTAATGGGTGGTGGTGTGACATTTACCCCTTGGTGATGAATAATTCATGAGAAGTATCTGTATTGATTGGTTGGTTGTTAACGAATGAGAGAGTTTGGGGAAGAGCCTGAAGGGATTTAAGGCTCTGCTCAGCACTCATTTAGACAGATAGGGACCAATAAGGTCTGACTGTGAGATTTATAGTGTACTTACTACAGACAGAAGAGATAAGATGTAGAACTTCTGTGAGGAAAACAGTGATGAGTGTCTGAAAACTTAAGAACTGGGTGTGCAAGTGATCAGTGTAGTCTGTAACATAACTTTAGTTTGTACCTAAACATGTTACATTTATGAGTTTGACTCTACTTTGTAATAAATAAATTTATTTTATCTTTATTCAATTTAAAATCAGCCTGACAGGATTAATTTATTAGCCAAGCTAGTTGGTGGCTGTGAAAGAGAAAAATTAGAAGCAGTGCTTGTCAATAGCCTGTGAAAGGACCGGGGACAAAGCACAGGAATGCTACAGTGGGAGTCAAACAGTAGGTACTGGCCAGTGTCTGTGGGTTTCCTGCAAATTTCTTTTCCCATGCTACAGTCAGGTCCTATGACAGTGATGACAAATCTTTAGAGACCGAGTGCTCAAACTGTGATTTAAAACCCACTAATTTTTTGCAATGTGCCAATACCGCAATTTAGCCTGAATACAGGTGGCTGTGAAGGGGCAATGTCGGGTGCCCACAGAAAGGGCTCCGAGTGCCTTAGAGACCGAGTGCCCAAACTGTGATTCAAAACCCACTAATTTTTTGCAATATGCCAATACCGCAATTTAGCCTGAATACAGGTGCCTGTGAAGGGGCAATGCTGGGTGCCCACAGAAAGGGCTCCGAGTGCCAACTTTGGCACCCGTGCTATAGGTCCACCAACACTGTCCTATGGTAAATGCATAGAATCTCCACATACCGCTTCACTTAGATGCAATGTTGTTGTTATGTGCCCTTCAAGTTTCTTCCAATTTATGGTCACAATCTGAATTAGTGAGTTCCAAAAAATACTATCATCAACAGCTAGGTCACCTCTAAAAGGTGTACACATGCTTCTGCTGCCCTCTGCACAGACCTTTTCCTCCCCTGTGCACCCACTGTGATCAGTTTTGTTTTGGTCGCAATAAAGCCCACACAGGGGAGGTCACACATGTGTGTACATGGGACAGAGCCCGACATACTGCGGAAAAAAAATGGAAGGCACACTGATCAACAGTCCTGCTTATAGCATCCTTTATTAAATTTATCTATTTCCTATTTTGCCTTCCTCTTTTGCTACTGCCTTCAACTTTGCCCAGCACCACTGCCTCTTCCAGTGAACTTTATCCAATGTACAGTAGTCTCTGTTTCATTATTTTGGCTTCTAGATAGACTATGATTGATTTAATTTGTCCTTCTATAAGTCCATAATACCTATACTGCTTCCTTCGAACTTCACATTTCAAAAGATCTAGAGGCCATGCTGCCAAGAATTTCCAGAACAAATTACTCTAAAGGAGTGATGGCGAACCTTTTAGAGACTGAGTGCCCAAACTGCAATTCAGAACCCACTATTTTTTTGCAAAGTGCCAATACAGTAATTTAACCTGTATACAGGTGGCTTTGAAGGGGCGATGTTGGGTGCCCATAGAAAAGGCTCTGAGTGCCACCTTTGACACCCATGCCATAGGTTCGCCATCACTGCTCTAAAGCATATAAGTGGGACCAACACTCAAAACAGTCGAGAAAGCCCTACTACTGGACAACTACTATTATATAAATTTCTAATTAGCACTGGGTCCATTTCAAGGTCATAGTTTTTACTTCAAATCACCTGCCAACTTAGAGCCAAACTGCTAAGATGCTGCTCCACTTAAGAGTTGCACTGCTGCCTTCCAACACCTCAAGGGTCTCACTCCATTTTAAAAACAAGTTCCATGTAGAAAAGGGCATTTCTCTTCGTTGGATTGAGCCTGGATATGTGACTCCATAAAATAACATGATTTAATGAAGTGTAAGTTCAATTTTTAAAGCTAGTCTTCAAGATAAATAGTGTCACTCCAAACTCAAGAATCTACAAAACACATTCCTCAGACTACAATATTCACTTAATATGATTAACAAAAACTTAACAAAACAAAACAGATACCCAGAAGTAAACTCCTGCAGAAGAGACAAAAAAAAAATGAACACTGTTAGTTGTCACTTTCAGTCCACAACTGAGATGATTCACATACATTTTAAGTACCATAATCTCCAGCCCATCCATGAGAACTTCACTCTCCCAAGCCCTTGGTGGCAGACCTGTAATTGCTTACAGACAACCACCCCCACCACACCCAGACTCAAGCAACTACTAACATACAACAGACTGCACAACACTGACACAGAAAAGGGAATTAAACCCTGCTTTGGACCCAGATGCCAACTCTATCCTAATATTTATTATGGCAAAAGGATTATAGGACCTAACAATGTTACACACAACATTGAGGGCAAATTTTCTTGTTCCTCAGCAAATGTGATCAATGCCATCTATTGCCAACAGTGCCCCATTGCACTTGAGGACAAACAAAACTATATCTATGCTAAAGCATCTAGTATTCCCTGGTGGTCGTCCATCCAAGTACTAGCCAGGCCCAACCCTGCTTAGCTTCCAAGATCAGGCAAGATCGGATGTGCTTGGGGCATCTAGGCAACTCCAAAAATAAATACTATAAAACAAATATACAGAGGGAAACAAATGAGATAAAATTTGTACATATGATGGATACTCATATAAATGGATAGAGTATCTATTGAGGTTTCTTAAGTCATTACCAAATGTAATATTCTGTACTGCCACTGTTATTTTCCTCACCACTACCAAGCTCACCTTTCACCACAAGGCTCTAAGGTAAAAACTGTCTATATTTCTCTAATTTCCTTCTATCACCTCTACTTTCAAAATTCACCTATTCTCTCACCCTCAAGTCTTCACCTCCCTCCTCTCTATTCCCCCTCCCCTGCTCCTCCTCACCCAGATCTGGTGTCTGCTTTCTGTCTCCTGAAGAATTTTTACAACAGAGCCCTAAGCCAAATCACTGCATGTAAATGTACCATATATCCAACAACTAATGAATATTTGGTAAGAAACTTACATTCCATTGTATATTTCATTGAACATTTCATTATGTTGTTATATGTCCAAATAAGTGGATTTGATGCATAAAAGTTTACATTAAAATATAATAGTCTTCAAGGTGCCACATACTGTGTATTTGCCTTTTGTTTTGTTTTATTTCTTTGAATTTTGCCTGGAATTTAAAAAAAACTGTATACCAAACAGAGTCCATAAATCATTCAAGATGTGAAAGGCAACTACAGTATATATCACTGTCCCTTACAGCCTGACATGAAAGTTTAACTTTGTGAACTCTATACTCTACAGAGCAGGCAACGTTTCACAAAAATGTACATTAAGAAATAATAGTTAGTTTTTAACGTTCCACAACATTTTTATCTTTTCTTTTTCTTTTTCTTTTGCCTTACATTTTGTAAGGATGCTTTTCCCTGATGTTAACTAGGAATGTCATTTCTGATACAGTTGTCCCCCACCATTTCACATTTCATATACTGCGGTCCCAGTATATTGCGGGACTGCAGTATATGATACAAAGGGCTCCTGGGGAAAACTGCATGGGCCTGTTTGAAGCCTCCTACACTTACCCCAAACCTGGCGCTGGCCCAAATGGGCCTCTGACGGGCTTCCCAGGCTTGTCAGAGACCCCAGAAGTGGTTTACGGTGAACTGAAAGTCACTTCAAGAAAACCAGAAGTGCCTTCTGGATTGCCCAAAACCACTTCTGGGACCTCCAACAGGCTTCTTGGGCCTGTCAGAGGCCCCAGAATTCATTTCCGGTGAATCAGATCACTGGAAACCACTTCTGGGGCCTCTGACAGGCCCAGGAAGCATGTTAGAGGCCTGTTCAGGGCAGCACCAGGTTTCAGGTAAGCACAGGAGGCCCCAGACAGCACACACACACCCAGTCCCAACATGACCCAGCATCCGCATATTTCGGACTTTCCATTATCGCGGGTTGGGTCAGGTGTCCCTAACCCCTGCGATAGGCGGGGGTTGATGCATGCTTTCCTATAACTAGAATAAACTGCTTACTTCTGAGCTGCTCTGAGCATGTAAGTAAACTAGTGTATTTAAATACATACATTGAATTTTTTTCCATTTTAATTATCTAGCTTAGCTGAACTTTCTTCTATTTAGGACAAAGTCCTTCAACACTCAATTCCTCACTTTCATCTGTCTTTTTGCCTCCTTATAAATCTATGGTGAAGGCCCCATCTGGAGCATTGTGCACAATTCTGGTCACCATACCTCCAGAAGGATATTAAGGAAATGGAAAAGTTGCAGAGGAGGGCAACCAGAATGATTAGGGGACTGGAACACCTTCCTTACCATCTGAGGCTGCAACGGCTGGGCGTTTTCACTCTTGAACGACGGCGCCTAAGAGGGGGAAAAGCTGTTTTCCCTATCGCACAACACTAGATCTAGGGGACACTCCATGAAACTTTTGGGTGCTAGATCTCAATCAAATAAAAGAAAGTACTTTTTCACCCAGAGGATCACTGGTCTGTGGAACTCCCTGTCAGAAGAAGTGGTGACAGCTGTCAGCCTTGACAGCTTTAAGAAAGGATCAGAAAAGTTCATGGAGAACAAGGGTATCAATAGCTATCATTATGGATGCCTAAGGAAAACCTCTGGGTTGGAGCAATTTAACCTGAATACAGGTGGCTGTGAAGGAGCGATGTCGGGTGCCCACAAAATGGGCTTTGAATGCCACCTTTGGCACCCGTGGCATAGATTTGCCAACACTGGTTTAAACAGTGGACAGAGACCTTGCAGCCTTCCAGATTCCACACCACTCTTTTGGATGACTAGCCATATATAGTAGCTGGTCCAGAAAATCAGTTTGTTTATATACAAGAGTATGGGAAGGTACTGGGTATTTTAGAAGAGGAATGCATTTGTACGAAGACCACTATTAGAAAGGAAGGTTGATAGGGTTTCCACAGTTTATTAAGTTTGGCTCATGTAGACAAGATAACAGCACTTCATTGCCAGTACATCAAAACATTGTTGCACAATTACTATTTATTGAGTTGAATTGAGAGTTGCCCTTCCTCTGATGTGGGAAATGGGATCCAGAGGAGCTTCCATAATGGAATAAGGAGACTGGGTGGACAGCAATGAATCTAACCTAACACCACTTCATAAACTATTATGTGTTTCTCCCAACTTTCCTCTAGATCCAGGGAATCATGCTCCAGACAATTAGATCTGACTATCCCATACTCCTTTGCAGCCCCCCCCCAATAAGTACAGTTTTTATAAAATACAGGATAAAACTATTTATCTTTATAAATGTATCCAATCTTCTTTCTTTATTTTCATCAGAGTGCTACACAATTCACAAATCAAAATTAAGGACATATATGAGGCAAAATTTAAAAACAATCAATGGTTAAGATAATTAAGACTATTTGTGAACAGAAGTAAGCTACTTCAATAGCATCATCTCAGCCATTCACTATACTGTATGCATATTTATAGGATAAATCTTGCTTTATAGATTTATTATCGAAATAACCTCACTGTCTCCATTTCAGTAGGCACATGTTCTGTCAGATTCATCTTTGAAAAAATATTCTCCATTGCAGAATTCTGACATCAAAGATCACCTTCCATGTGTTGCACACTAACCAAGCAGATATTTATTTACCATATCAAAATTACTCTTCATACTTTTGAACAAATTCACACATATCTGTTTTTGTATCACAACTCTCAGCCACAGTATGTTGTTGAGATTTCACAGTTTGAGGACACAGTATGCACTATGATTTTTGCTTCTATAGCATATCTAGGTCTTACAACCTCTTATCTGGCCAAACTTTTCAAGTGGCACAATTCTCCCTTTTTCTGGGAGTACATTACTTTGGAAGAGCTCATAACACACAAGGGGTAGTATGAATGTAATTAAAATGGAGTGCTCAATTTTACCAGTGCTGAAAAAGAAAAGGGTGAACTTTTTTCAAATGCACTGAAGAAAAGCATGAGACTATGAAAAGCCACTTGAACATCAGTTACATATTTATCTAGAAACTGACCTGGCTGAGTCAACATTATACCCAACTAACTCAATCATGAGACATACACATACACATTACATAGGTAGGAATCCTTCCCTGTTCTGAATTATTATGAAAACATGATTCATTAAGAAGACATGAGAAAGATAGACTTTCTTTCTTTATTTCAACTGAAGTTTTATTTTCTTAGGTAGCACTTTTTTATATGCCTTCCACCTAAAGTTTAACAAGGTCCCATTATTATTGCTAATATTTAGTCACCAAGAAACTCCAATGAATTCAGGGGGACCTACAATGTACTGTATATGATTGCATCTGATACCTATTCTAATAGCTTATATTACTGATATTTTAAAGAAGACCAATTATTTACAGGTCTATACTGCTCTGATGAGAAGAAGTAGTCCACTAATAACACAAAAGGAATACACTAAAATTGTATTAGGTAGAAAACAAAGTCTTAATACATATTAAATAGAGAAAGAAAATCTTGCGCTACACAGTAGATTCAGCTTTAATTATATTTCAAAATAGACCCACTGAAATAGTTCACTATGAAAGTATTTTTGATTTCATTGGGTCTACATTAAGGCTATATCCAACAGTTATCTTTACCAGTAGCAGCTGATAGTTAAAACTGGACAATACCGAAGGATGCCGTAAGTTGAAATAATGATCCCATAAAAATAGGCAAACATAACCATTTATAATTTTAAAATATTTAGGTGTAGAATTTCTAGGAACAGAGTAAATACAAAAGCTATAAACAAGAGCAAATCACCTATGAAACACCGTCTCCTGATTATGTTACTGAATATTAATCTAAACATTGTTATTTTTCATTATTTTAGTTTTCACACTGGTATATTATTCCTATTTATGCTAAGACTCAAAGAAAATTTCCATTTTTTTCTCCACAGTGATGGATCAACGCTGACCTAATTATTGCATTTTAAAACTGCATCTGACAAGAAAAAAAGAAAGGAGCCAGTACTTCATACATAATTTATTAAGATTGCTAACTGTGTCCAGGATTCAGTAACTCTCAGAATTTCTTTTGATAATGAATAGATTAAAACTGAAGGTTTTTGGTGAATGAATAATATTGTTCTATTGCCCCCCCCCTTTTCCCCACCTTCATTTGACATTTCAGCATTTGCTTTTTTGATGGGTGGCAACAGCCTTATTGCATTCCTGGGTGCAGCAGTGCAGCAGAAGCTCTTGTCTCTATGCAGCTTTTTCTTTCAGTAAAGAAGTGCTGCAGCAAACTGCAGAAATGCTAGCAACACATCATGTCATTAACAAAGGCAATGGGATTTTGCAGCATTTTCAGTGGGGAGTCTTCACGGTATGCATCTAGTTCAAAACCAAACCTTTACATTTCAAAATTACCACAACCCCTTCTCTATAATACCTTCCTCCTCCTTCCCCTTACAGCCCTTGCATTGTGGTGCTGTTAGATTCAAATCAAGGCATCTCCACCACTGCTTTGTGTCCCTTTCTCTGGCTGCTGCCACTGTGACAAGAGGGAGGAGGAGAAGGAAAAGGGAGGATTTCAATGGGCTCCGTTCTCATTCCGCTAAGCAATGAATCTGGTTCATTCTTTGTTGCCCTTCACTCGTCTCCTAAGATACTATTTTCTCTGGGTTCTATGTCAAACCTTTAAAATAACCATTTTTTGTGCTGCAAAGGCATTGTTCTTCCATCACCTTCAAAATCCACTCTTACCTCCTCCTCCTCCTCCTCCTCCTCCTCCTCCTATTCTGTCAAAAGCATGCACCAGAGCTCTAGGAATCTGTTTCTAATTTCTTTCTGTAAATGCGGAAAGGGAAGTCAGGAGGGGTTACTGCCCTATATTTCCACATTTCCTTGCATTTATCATCTACTAATCAGACAAAACAACACTGTCATCACCAATACAAACACTCAGCACTCACTCTTAGGCAAGAAGTCAATGTTAACATTCACCTACCCCATCTCCAATGCTGACTGCACCTCCATTCAGTCTTCAACACCCAGTACCTTCCCGTATTCAATGTCTGCACTAAAGCCAGTGCCAATACAGCCACATTCCAGTCACGTGTGCATCCAGCCCAACCCAGCCAATGGCCCTGTTCACGTCAGCGAATGTAGCATGCTCTTGTTCACATCCAGTGCTTATTTTTCTACTATCCACCCTGACTCCTGTTAATTTACAGTCTTGACAATCCAGCAAGAGAGATGGGAGGGGTAACTTGTCAATGAGAACAGGAAAGGATACAACCTTTAGAAAGCCAACAGGGAAAGCAGAAAATGAAACTGGGTCAGTGAAATAAATAATGCCAAAAGGGGGGGGGGAGACACCCAGAATCAATTTCTTCAGTGTAACTGCAGGATTTCTATTTGTGCCATGAACAGATCTATCAATATTAATATTAATATCTTAATGTCAATTGGCAACATAAAAGCATATGGGGGAAAAGTTAAGTGATGGCAGAGATGGCTAATTTCATTCAGATCTATCTTCTATTACTGATTGTAACAGCTGTCTAATCCATTCTAGTTTAAGCTGTAGGATCCTGCATTACAGTACCATGCTAAATAACATGACCTTCAAGTCTTATCCAGACCTCCATAGTAGCAACGCATTTTAAAACAAAACAAATCTACATGAGACAGGCGGGTTTTACAGAAATAAAATCATTAAGTGCCTATTACAAAGATACATCTTGAAACATCTGTGCAACAGCTGTACCATGTTTTCATATAACACCTCCTTATGAAAAAATGAAGGTAAGGCAGGAAAAATGAAGGTAAGTATAAAGCCAAAGACAACAATTCTTAATATGTTTATGAGGAAGTAAGTTCTATTTATCACTTCTGAAAAAACACTGCTGGTTTTCATTGATAATTATATTTGAAATGGATAGAATGACTGCAATAGGGAAAGAGCCGTCATTGCTAAGAGACACAAATGTAGAAAAGATTGGGGTCAAATATATTCCATGACTAGAACTCACAATCTCTAACTATGACAGCTATAGCATATGGGATTTGTAGTTCTTGAACATCTGGGACCCCCATTTTGGAAATTACTGATGTAGAACAATCTCAGTTATGCAAAAGGTATGTCTTTTTCCTATCTGAATGGTGGTAAACTGGTGAAGAGGAATCCAGTTTCTGTGCAGTTGTACATAAATCTGTTGGTTTAAGCCTTAAGTAATCAGTTTTCATATTGTTATGCCTCCACATATAAGACCTAATGCCTACACTCTTGCATAGCAAATTAAAATTGTTTATTTGTTATTTTAATTTATATGCCATTCTTCTCTTCAAAAAGATCCAGAATGGTACACAACACAAAACAACACATATAACAATAAAACACACCCATCTACATGACTAAGTGATAAAATTGTCTGAGCACAGGAGAGTCACTATTCTAATAAAGACTCTGAACATTCCTCAGATTTAGAATAGAGATAACGCAGTCATATGTTTTCTTGAAGGTTACCTCACCGCATGACAAACACATTTAAGCTAAGATCTTTGCATGCAACTTCCTTGCTCTCAGGAAGATTTGATACACTTGATCTAAATTTTGTTTATAAGAATGAAAATACACAGACAATGTATGTGTTTCTAAAATTACTAATGGGAAACGGAATGTTCAGTTGAGAAGAGCTGTAAGGAGAGCCCCAAGGAATGTCTGAAATCTCTTGATCTTTGAGCTTGGTGCAGAGACAGCATAATTAATATTATTTAGCATTTCAGATACTATACATTAGAAATACTTGTCTCAAGGACTGAGTTGGAATTTCTAAATCTTCAACAATATAATAATAGGCAGAGTATCCTAGTGGGAGTTACACTGCAACAAAAACAGCTGAATATACTTTTACCATAGCTCTTGGAAATACTGTATAGAACTTCATTCTACACAAGAACGTCTAGGAATTTTGCCATTTCTTAATAAAGCAGAAATTGAGGGCTCAAATCTTTGAAGCATTTGATTTTGGAAACCAAGAATCTCACTGAGGAAGACTGCATAACAGCAGCTAACTCAGGCTACCGGCAAAACATGGAGTAAAATTGGGGGGGCGGGGACTACTGTTTGGCTTTGAATGACATCTGCAATTGTCTCTTCTCCCTCCCTTGAAATACTGAAGATCTGATTTGCAAACTTGGAAGAGGCAGGCTGTACCATTCTGAAAATATCTCTGATACGTTTTACTTATTTGTCTGTTTTTCTCCCTCTACATCTGAATGTTACCTGCTTACGCAACATGTGTCCTTTCACAACAATCCAACAAGGTAGGAAGTTACTGCTTCTTTTGTGAGAAGAAGCAATAACTCCTCCCATATTACGTTTAGTTTCCTTCCTTGCCACTGTTCTGTTCCTTCAAAGCATGACATTTTACCATTTTTTTACCTTCAGAATTATTTGTCCAATAATTCTGGCAAATCATTCTGGATATATTTTATAAACCCATATTAAAGCATTTTTAAAAGAATCATTCCAGTTATGCAACTATTACATTAAAGAGGATATGATTTTAATCATTGGCAGTAAGAAGATTTTATAAACTCACTTAAGTTTTACAACACAGAATAGGCAAAGTATGTCCCTCTAATACTGGCGCTTACCTCCTGGTGAGACCATTTCTCCCTTTCACAATCTACTGGCAAGAACTCAAGGCTTGCTGTAAAGCATAAAAGAAGTTGAGTCAAATGTTCTGGCTGCAAACTGATGTACCCTTACTACTGGGGAAATTTAGTTTCAAGGCTGTTTCTTAGATTTTGTTTATTCCTTTTAGTTAACTGAGTATAAGGTAGAAAGAAACAAACATGTGGAGAGATCACTCCAGTCTCATCAAACAACTCCCTCTCTGGTTTGCACACAAACTAGCGCTTTGTATTTTAAAATTACTCGAGAACCATTTAAAATGAAAAAGGGGGTATTTTTACTTAGTTACCATATGTAGTTACAGTAGGAAAGGGAGAGGGGGGAATGAGGTCTCCAGCATATAGGAGACAAGCCTTGGGAAGGGCTCTTACAGTTTCTCCCACCAAGGAAACAGTAATTTCCTGTCTTGATTGACAATTGTGAAAAGGCAAAGGTTAAGCACTTTGGGCAGTGAAATTTAATGGGCATTGTTTTTGAGGCTCTACAGGTGAAACTTGAAAAATCAGAATATCATGCAAATGTTCATCTATTTCAGTAAGTCAACTGAAAAGGTGAAACTAATATATGAGAATGTGATTATTAATGGTGTACAGCTTGTGAAAACCCCAAATTCGCAATCTCAGAAAAGTAGAATACTACATGACATTAATAACACAAGGATTGGAAATAGAACAATATTGGGCGTCTGAAAAGTATAAGCATGCACTTCTACTCAGTACTTGGTTTGGACCCCTTTTGCATCAATTACTGCCTAAATGTGATGTGGCATGGATGCTATCAGGCTGTGGCACTGCTGAGGTGTTATGGAAGATCAGGATGCTTCAATAGTAGCCTTCACCTCCACTGCATTATCCCTCATCTTTCTCTTGGCAATGCCCCACTGTCTAAAGGAACTTACAACCGGGCTGACATGCAAATACAGACAGTGGATAGGGATATGAAATATTTGGTATGAAATGTCTATCCCATCATATATTATATTGCACACCTCATTCTGCTGCTATATGTCTGAAGAAGTGGACATGTAGTCCACAAAACATTACATTAAAATATGAAAGTTAGTCTTTCAAGATGCCATATGTTTTTTGTCTTTTGTTTTGCTTGTTTCTTCTTTGATTTTGCCTGGAATTCTTGAAAAAACTAACATGGCTACCCTCTCCAAAATTATACCAAAGTAGGGTTTAACATATCTCACTTTGCATGTAATGAGTACATTTCATATATAGATATTAGTTTCACCTTTTGAGTTGACTTACTGAAACAAATGAACATTTGCACAATATTCTAATTTTTCAAGTTTCACCCGTAGTACTTTTCTTCTGACGCAAAACATGTTTCTCCCTTTTTAAAATTCCCTCAACGTAGCATTCTGTAAATATTTCTCTCTCCTATTAAATGCTGTATGCTGAACAACTAAAATAAAATCTACTGAGTTGGCTCAACTACTCCAACTCAGCTCCAAAGACAATTCTTAGTAGAAGAATGCTGAAAGACAACTGATTTTTCCTTAGTAATGAGAGAAAGCCCTCTAAGCCTCCAAAGGCACAATGAGCATTGCCATGCTTCAACTGTTAAAGCTGAGTCTTACAGCAATAAGACAAGCTTCCACAATCAGGCCTTGGTTAGATTTGACCCAGATTTAGCTCCTGTTCAGATTTCACCCTGTAAGGACTACAAATGTTTTCTTCTTTCTGGATTTCTGTGTTTTTCAGCAACTGCATGACCAGAAGAATTCTGCTAGAATTCTAGCAGCATAGCCTTTTCCTAAACCTGGAGAATTCCAGCAACTGAAAATGCTTCTTTTGCATCTTCAACAAAACCATTGCATTTGTATTAAGGGCAGAGCAGTCCTGAGTAAAACTTCTTTGGTAGAGCTGTACATTGGGTTGGAAGAAGGGTATTCAAGTTGGCTGTCCAGAAAGAGATTCATCCAAATATTATCATGACAAGTTATATAGCTCTCTGTATTGGAAACTCTGGGCCAGATATCTGCCAGTTGAAACAGGTGGGTGGAAGCTGACTTCTCTAAGTGACAGACCCACACCTCTCTCAAAGTACTCCCTCCAGAATTAGATGCTGCTGCTGAATGGAATAAGGTAAGTTACAGTGGGTAAGAAAAGCTGTGTCAGGCAGACACATCTATGAGCAGAGAACCTATTGTCCCTCTTTTGAAGATAAGATGCCAGAATCTAATTGACATTATTTCAAAATATATTGAACATTAAGTTCAGTAAGACTTACTTGCCATATAAGTATGTGGGTTTGCAGCTTAAATAAGTCTTGTAAACTTAATAAGCAAAAGCAAAACAAAATATGTATTTCCTTACACAATCTGGTATGTGTCCTGGCACTCCCTCTGAAGCAGTAGCAGAATGAACTGGGACCACTACTGTATCTGTCTCTGAAACTGAACTATTGGATGGATGGGGCTAGCATGATTCACCAGCAATGCCTTTACCTAGTAGCTCATGCATTCACTAGTAAATTTTTCAACATACTTTAAGAGGGTGAAGACAGCATGGTGGCTACATCAACTGCAATACATGGCAGCTGTACTTCTAGCAGAACACTCTATAAAACTACAGCACTTCCTTTAAAGCACTCTTCCTTCTGAGCACATGATTGTGTTGATTAAATGTAGAGCCCTAATAGTTTGCAAGCTTCATGCCTGAAGAAATACTTTTCCTGACATGAAACTGCCCAAGAATTAAAATTCGCCAGAAAGGTCTCTTATGTGTCTCACTCACTGCCTGTATCCTATATTAAGACTTCTAGATAGGCACTGGAAATGTGGTCTGTATGTCTGTTTGTTCACTTGCACTTGCACACACATACACACACAGATTACAAATAACTGCATGGATATCTGTTTGTTCTGAGGAAAATAAAAAAGAATGTATTTGCTCCCCTCCTGGTTCAAGTTTTCTCCTGAATGACACAATACACATTCTGAGAAGGAAGAGAATTCAGCAGCAAGCACCCTCAGCCTTTAAAGACATCAAAGTTTTTTAAAGATGGTTGAGAAAATGTTGGTGAGAAGAAAATCACTGGGGGCTGAGTAAACAAGCAGTAAGGCTCATCAACTAGGCTTTCTCCAGAGATTAGAATCAGGAGAGTACCAACATGACAGAATGCAGTAACCCCCCGCCGATCACGGGGGTTAGGGACCCACCCCACCCGCGATCCACGAAAATCCGCAATATGCAGAAACGGTTGGGGGGCGGGGGGCGGGGGGGCGATCCCGCGCCTTTCGGAGAGGGACGCCATCCGTCCCTGCAGCCCTCCCGCACCGCAGCACCCAGGGGGCGACGGAGAGCAATGCTATCGCCCCCCGCTGCCCCCCCAGGCTTCTCGGAGGTGCAGGGGGAGCGCACGGAGCAACCAGATGCCCCCCGCAGTGCAGGTACCACAATCCCACAATGTAGCAGGACCGCGGGACCTGAACCGTGAAATGGCGGGGGGGGTGACTGCACATCTTTCAGTATTCACTGAAATAGGTCCATGTTTATATTGGATTGGAGTAAATAGGCATTTCATGTGAACAAATTACTGAGCAGTCATTCATCTACTCATCAATTCAACCACTGATTAATGATCCAATTAATTTTTATAAGTGGCTTAGTATTCTTCATGACTCCACCCAATCATAAATTCAACAAATAAGGTCAACGGTCTGTGTCCAACATGAATCACAATGCCTACCAAAAATATGTGAATACATCTGGGAGGGTGCAACCCCTTCCCTCTAAAGCTTTCAAGGGACACTTAAAATCCTATAAACCCAATCCAGGGAGCTGGAACAATTAAAGGAATAGATTTCCAGATTTAGAAAAATATGCAAATCAGAGAGGGCTAAAAATTCCCATGCCTCCACATTCTAAATTCACTGGCTTTAAATACAAACCTTCTCCCAGAAAAGAAAATAACCTGACACCTGAACCAATGATAGAAAAAAAGAGATCACAAGTTAGCATAAATCAACAATAACTGAGAAGTTTCCTCCCAAACTGGGGCATGAATATCAAAACAAACATTTTCTAGAAAGAAAAAAAAAACCATGACATTTAACAGGACATATCAACTGTAACATACTACCAAAATATCTTAATCACATGCTTGAGGAATTTTTAAAAGTATGACTTGCTAGTACGTGGCACTGAAAGAAAGAAAATTGATTTACCCGTTCTTCTTTATTAGCTCTTCAAATATCAGGATTCCTCTGCTTCATACTGGCAAGATATTTGGGATTTAGCATACAATACACTGTTTTACTAAATCACATAAATGCTAAATTGCTCAGTTAATCAGAGTGGATTTTATTTAAATTAACATGATTTATAATAATCCTTTTACTTATTTTTTTTAAAAAATAATATTTTCAAACTAGAATAAGAGACAAAACAGGAAACAAGGAAATAGGGTAAGGAAATAATCTAATTACAAAAATATCAGGGACTGTCAATTCACAATGGCTGAGTAAGAACAAGAAATATTTTGACATAGCTAGTGATAAATGGAGTCAGTTTATCATGAGTAACCAATAGAAGCTGGCAATAAGATATGTTCAAATACGAAGGAGCCATTAGGTTTTGGTCTACTGAATGACGGTGCACATTTTTCTTTCCAATCTTAAAAGTGCCATTTGTGGCAACAATGGCTCACAAGATTCAATTCTAGTGTCTGTTAATGCATTACAGGGACATATTACTAAAGTGCATAAACATGTGGCCACTTTTTTTGCAAACAAAATTAATGCATAAGACATTTTATGAACAAAAAAGAAAAGCCGCAAAATACGCCTGTATCACTCGCCAATATTTACTTTAAAATGCCATTTTTTTCCTTTAAAAGGCAAAGGCATCTATGGCCACAAAACATACCATTTTTGCTAAATCACAGCTGTAGATACATGTACTGTATATGCAGCAATACATATGAACCCAGTGCAGCTCTCAATTTATGTCCATACAGAGGACCTTTTAGCTCTACGCTTCAACAAATAAAGACTATCTTGTTATCTGTAGCTCTATAAGTGTTTCTGAACAACTGTTGTGAATTTTGCAGTTTTTGTCTGTTGTCTTTTACTTCCAACAACAAGGGAGAATACAAATCCTACAAGCCATATGTTAAAAATGTTGTAGTTGAAAGTGCTCCCGTATGGTAGTACAGTATTTGATACTTAATTTACAATATGTTATGAAAATGACAGGAATCCTCCTTCTGATTCCGTTAGTTCACCTAAGCAGCCCAGTTGCTACATGCCTGTTCTGCAGTGGCCCCAGCCTCCACATAATCCTCTCCCAGATCCCTGCCAGTCAGATTTTTTCCATTTCCCCCCTCAACAAATTGTTTGTCTTTTCTAGGAAGCATCCAGAACCAGCCCTTGCCCCCTTGAAGTATCTCTTCGAGCCTAAAATGAGCCCCAAACAAGAAACAAAAAATGAAAACCAGGAATGAGCATCTATGAGTATCCAATAACGTCCTGTTTTGGTATTTAAAACAAACTACCGTGGTACCTTGTATAAAGGAATTAATTCGTTCCAGATGAAATTATGTTAAGCAAATTTTCCTTTATACCAGGGCTGTTTAACTTTGAACAGGCAAAGGTCTACTTTTTCCAGCCCAAAGTGCCTATGGGTGGAGAACTTATCCCCTCACTTTTTTTATTGATGGCCGGTGGGCTACTTTTGAACCCTCCGCGGGCTACCTATAGCCCGCAGTCTACCTGTTGGGCAGGCCTCCTTTATACAAATTCCCATAGGAATGCATTGAAAATGGAATAATCCCATTTTTATGTTGTACGGATTCTCCCCAAAGGCTATTATGTTAAGCAAATTTCCCCTATCTCTGGAATTTTTTATGTTGTACAATCTGTTTGTTATACAAGGCTTCACTGTAATAACTTCTTGCCATTTCCAGGCCTAATGTGGCCCATGGGGAGTATTGGAGGTGAATTATTTATCCTCAGACCTCCCAAATTTCCTCTCCTAATCTATGAATCCCACATTGAGTCCAGTCCAAAGGATGAGCAGTCCTGCTGTTTTCGATTCCATACTGTTATCACAAAATTAACTCAGCATGAGCATGTAAACCTCCGAGAAAGTGCTATGTATGTGCTATAGGGCACTGAATGAATAAACAAACAAATAAACAAATAAATACTATAAGCAAATGAAGGCTCAAAACTAATCTAGTGAGCTCCTACCAGTCATGCCTCCATAACTGCTGCTTTTGTGGGTAGGTGTATGAGCAGAATTCTAACGTAACCCATTTTAAAAAGGGGGCCAAACAAACCAATTCCAAAATTGCTAATCAGCAGTTTCTTGAACGAGCAGCATGCCATTCTTTTATGAGACATATCTTACAATACAGATTTAAGTCCATTAATTTTAAGTCTTTTTCCTGTATTGACCACAACTTCTCAAACAGTGAAAATAATGATTAAAAATAAACTCCTGAAATTCTGCAATACATTTCTGGAAAGACATATGAGGAATATGTAGGAGGATACAATGAAGAAAGTAAATGACTTTAGGGAATATTCGTTTTCAGTATATTTCAAGGGAGTCCTCTTTGATCTGTTGCACTGACAACAAAAAGGAATCTTGTGGCACCTTGAAGACCAACAAATCTTTAATCCATTAAAGCTTTTAAATCAAGATGGGGGTTTTGTGCTTCATATGAAGCACCCCTGCCCGGATGTTCCTAATTGCTCACACACACACACACCCCGCCCACTTACCAGGCTTCATAGATAATGGTGGTCTTTTTGCAACGGTGGCACACAAATCAATGCTGGAGCACAGCCAGTCATTCCTTCCCAGGCAGCCAACCACTCCAGCATGGGGGCAAGAGGTATGGTGAGCTGTCTTGGGAGGCAGGAAGAGGCTGCCTGGGCTCCAGGACGGGTTGATGTGCCACCAATGCAGCAGGAGCCTGGCTGCCTGTGGCACCTGGTAAGTGGACCAGGTGTTACTCTTTCAGGAATGCCAAGGCTCCTCACTGATCAGTATCTCGACTTTCCCCCATACGCTCAAATAAAGTGTACTTTATCGTCCCAAATCAAGGTATATTTCTGTTAAAATGTATTTTAAGACAATGTAAACATTTCAGCTCTTTAGAAATGTATATTCAAATTTATATTATAGCCTTGGGGCACAAACAGGACTGCCAATAAATAAACTAGATAGTATATGGTATCCAAGTCATTAGTTCTGGTTTTAATCAGTCAGTAATTTATCCAGACTAAAACTAATTTTAACTTCATTGGTTTTAATATGGAGCTTATCATTATAATACTCGACAATTCACATTTGTTTCGATACCCAAGTCAAGCATTTCAAACATAAATTTTATTAAGAGAGAGAGAAGGCCATTCTTAAAAAGAATGGGACACCTGAAAAAAAATCTGCATATTATGATTCTTTTAGTTAAAGTTTACCAAGCCTGATGTATGTAAGTTACAGAGTAAGTTGTGGAAAATGAGACAAGCTTTCACGTGCTCCGGCTGAACATACTGCATACATGTGTACATAATGAATGCATATTTGCCTTGAAACACATTAAGATTCTTCTAACATAAAGAAGAGTCAGCGATTTCAATGGGTCTGGCTGTGATCATTACTAACACAATAATTACTTTTTCTATGACAACAGGTGTAAGCATCAGTTTAACTCAGCAGGTAGATAAATACAAGAAGGGGAAAAGCAAATGTTGTACCACCTTAAAGACATACAGATAACTTACAAAGTGAGTTTTCTTGAGTCAAAACCTACTTCCTCAAATACAAAGTTTATAAATAAAAAGCATCTAACCTAAACAATTCAAGTTTTAGTACACCTAAGCAAATGCCTTCAAAAACTGTAACCTTGATTTTTAACATTTAAATTAATTAAAGCCATGACACATACAAAACTAATCTTACTCTTTATTATTACCAAATTGATACAACACTGCCAAAGACATTCTTGAACCAAATTAAGTACAGTTTGAGAACTGAAGACATTCTGTTCCCTAGTAAAACTAAAGGCTGCATGGAGACAGCCACTTTTTCATGCAAATGAAGAAGTACACAAACCCACTGCTGAAGAGAACTCGAATGTCTTACCCATTCAATTCACTCTTTTCAATTTTTTTGCACTTGAAACATTTTTTGGAAAAAGCCTCACAAACCAAATCCAGTTCTCAGGACCTAACAATGGTATTTAATTAGTGGGCTGTCACTTGGACTAGGGTCCAAACCTTTTTGGAATAACCAATTTTGTACCAATTTAACAGCTTCCAAGTACAATATAGGTTAATAGAAAACCAATTCTTGGAATGTGAAAGCAAATTATTGTGGCTACTATAAAGAATTATTAAAAAATGTGTACCAAACATTCTATCCAAGGGTGAAAACATCTGACCAAAGGCTGAAATGCAGAATATAGTATCAGAGTAAATTCTGCCACCACCTCAAAGTGTTTACCTGTAGAACAAAAGCTAAGCCTGGCTCCTAAAGGCAGGCACCTGCCAGGGTCTCAACAGAGCTGATACTTTCACCTGCCAGCTTTTAAAAGCAGACTTCCCAAAATTATTAATTTGTACGTCCTACATTTTTCAGACAGAGCAATCAATGCAATTTGCACTCCCAAACCCTCTAAATGATAAGTTGATCCTGTCTCATTTTTAAAAACTACTCTGGTGAGGAGGCAGGCCAGATTGCTGCCTGGGTCGGTGTACTGCAGGCATGTCCAAAGTCAGGCCCGGGGACCAAATACGGCCCATTTTCAAATTTTGAGCGGCCTGCGGCCTCTTCTCCCCACCTGCTCAGCCTGGCATGCATCCCGGCCAGCTGGCCCCTCCCCATACTGGATGGAGACGTCAGCTTGCAGTTTTATGGTTTGCCTGCCCTCCCTGCTTCTGTCCATCCCCCCCCCCAGCCTCCTGCCCACCCTACCCACCCCTGGCTCCATTGCTGCAGCATCTTCCCCGCCTCCTTGCATGTTATAGAGACTTGTCCAAAGTCCGGCCCGGGGGCCAAATGCTGCTGAATCGTCGGCCCCCACACTTTTTCACATCACCAAATCTGGCCCTCCTTGCAAAAAGTTTGGACACCCCTGGTGTACTGTTATGCAAGAAGACCCCCAGTGGTGCATGGGAACCAGGAGGTGGCCTGCCCAGCTGTAAGGGAGGCACACTGTGCCAAAGGGCACCTGCATGGCCATAATGACAGCTTCATATGAAGCTATCAACGCAACAAAGCCCAAATCTAGTCCCCGCCAAACACCAAAGGCCTCTCCTGATTATCTAAACATCCTGCAATGTCTCATTCAAGGAAATACAGTCCTTGAGATAGCTTGGACTCAAACTGTTTAGGGCTTCATAGATTAAAATTAGGACTTTTTATTCAGCCCAGCCCAGCCCCATGTAGAGTCTGTTATAGAAACTGAGCTCAAATGTAACTATGGCCTCTGCTACCATGGTCAGATCATACCTCCCAAGGAATCTATGCAGCTGGCCCACTCATTTAACTGTGCAGAGGTACTCCTGGTCACCGCTGAAACCTCGGCAACCAGGAATAAAGAATAAGAAAATATAACCATATCATTTCTCATATTAAATCAGAATATGGCCAAGGAAATGTTCATCTGTGAAGAACCTCTGTAGTGGTACTGGTTACATATGACTTTTAATTCATTTGTAATCCACAGGCTAGAATTTATTTTCATGAAGCACAAAAGAGACCATCACTCAGTGGGGACAAAAATTAGGAGGCATATTAGAACCAACACCCTGGATTCAGCACAAAAAGGGATCAGCAGTCAGTAGAGTTATGTGATCTCTATAACTAGCTCCAATCAGCTATTTGGCTGCTGCACTTTGGACCCACTGAAGCTTCTTGAAGAATGTGTCACTGTGGCATGATCGGACCTCTTTAGGGATCGGCACAGCTGATGCACCAGTTTTAACTGTGCTGTGTCACTCCTGGCCACCACCAAAACCTGATCATTTAGTCTCAGAGACAAATCCAGGAGCACCTCCAAGCTGTCCACTTGTTTACAGAGGGAGTGCATCCAGCACAGGCTACATTGCCATTGCCTGATCTGCCTTTCAACTGACCAGCCTCAGTGATAGCAGGGAGTGGTCAGGATTAAGTTTCATAATTTATGGATTAAAATTCATAATTTATGACCAGAATTCCATTGCTGAGTTATGCTTGTGCATAGGATACTGCTTCAGACTTTACACGATTTCCTTACCTAAACATAAATAGACAATCAGATTATGGTTTGTTTGCACCGCCCTCCCTCCCTCCCTCTTTCTCTCTCTCTCACACACATACACACACAAAAGCACATGAGGCAATAATGTGAGAGAAAGCCTTCTCAGTAGCTGCTCTCTGACTATGAAACTCCTTTCTAGGAAGGGCTACTCCCTGCTATCACTGAGCCAGCATGTGAAGACCATTTTATTTAGAAGGCCTTTGACTGATAACAAATTAAGGAGGAACGTGTCGTGATATTCTGATTTTTCTTCTGTTTTAAAGCGTGTTCAGTGCAATGTGTTGTTGTAATGCAAAATAATATTTAATATTGTTTGAATAATGGCAATTTATCATGCTTTTAAACCACTGCTATTTTTAAAATTCATGCTATAAAACTGCTCAGGTAATGTAAGGAAATAGCTGCCTAAATGCCCTTAAGCAGATCCAATCTCGCCTGATTTCGGAAGCTAAGCAGGGTCGGCCCTGGTTAGTACTTGGATGGGAGACCACCAGGGAATACCAGGTGCTGTAGGCGCCTGGAGTAGGAACTGGCAAGCCACTCCAGTATTCCTGCCAAGAAAACTCCATGGACATGGAGTCACAAAGAGTCGGCCACAACTGTAATGACACAACACACACACACACACACACACACACACAATGTAAAGCGAAGCAAAGTGTTCTGCTTATATACTGCCCCATACCACTTCAAGTAGTCTCTGGGCAGTTTACAGTTTAATTATGCAGGCTACACATTGTAAGGAAATAAGGAGAGCACGAATTAAGATAAGTAAATAATACCAGAAATGGAAGAGAGGAATCTTCTCTAAGTCTGTATGGGCCAGAGGAATACGTAGCCTCACAGATGCTATTGGAGTCCAAAAACCATCAGGCCTGGCTAGGAGAGGCAGTCATGACAGAGGGTGGCGACACTTGGAATACAGCAAGTTCCTCATTCATGGTATAGAGCAGAGTTGGCAAACCTATGGCACGGGTGCCAAAGGTGGCACTCGGAGCCGTTTCTGTGGGCACCCGACCTAACCCCTTCACAGCCACGTGTATTCAGGTTAAATTGCTGTACTGGCACTTTGCGAACAATTAGTGGGTTTTGAATCACACTTTGGGCACTCCGTCTCTAAAAGGTTTGCCATCACTGGTAAAGAGTTAGGCAAAAGAATTAATCAGCTCAAACACTTTGAATGAAAATAGATTCATAAAATCAAAATTTCCTATAATTTCTCCTATACTCTTTCCCAAAGGGCCTTCCTGAACCCTATGCAGCCAAAGATTTGGGGGGAGGGGGTTCCCTACATTTTTCAGACTCTCCAACGCTGTAGGGTTTCAGGATAGGAACCACTGACGTCACGAAGACTTAATTCTGACCAGATTATCAAAACAGAAAAAAATGCACTAGTTACGTCCTCATTATCACTTCACCTAATGTATTAAACTATTGTAACTGTTTGACTATGACTAGAAATGCGGGCACAATAAAGCTACTTCTTGACTGTGGTGTAAAATTAAGTCAGTACATTTTATTTCCCTCAGGGTATGTGGAATCACACTAATCTATCATTGGTAAATATGGACATCACTGATTGCAGGCAGAGCAAATACTAAAGCTAAACACAGATTTATTCTTATTTTTATGATATATTACATTATGTTTGTGAAGATTCCCAGTCATCCAGGTGAGGCAGAAATATCTGACACAGCAAGTTTTGTGGTATCTTAAAAACTAAGGCTTATTTGGAATTAGCTTCTCTGGACTGTATCCCACTTTGAGGAACGCATGGCTAGCAATATAAAGGGAAATAAAAGCTTCTTTAAATATGTTAGAAGTAAAAAGCCTGCCAGAGAACCAGTTGGCCCTCTGGATACTGAGGGAGGTAAAGGGGAGGTAAAGGAGGACTTGGAAATTGCAGAGAAATTAAACAAGTTCTTTGCATCTGTCTTCACGAAAGAAGACCTTGGGCAGATTCCGCTGCCCGAACGGCCCCTATTTACTAAAAAATTAAATCAAATACAGGTTAAAAGAGAGGATATTTTAGGACTAATTGATAAATTAAAGACCAACAAGTCACCAGGCCCAGATGCCATCCACCCAAGGGTTATTAGGGAACTGAAAAATGAAATTGCGGATCTCTTAACAGTAATATGCAACTTGTCTCTTAAAACGGCCACAGTGCCGGAGGATTGGAGGACAGCGGATATCACAACAATTTTTTTAAAAGGAAGGAGGGGGGACCTGGGAAACTACAGTCCGGTTAGCCTTACGTCTATCCCAGGGAAAATGGAGAAAGCCTCATTCAAGAGAAGATCTTTAAACACATAGAAGAACAAACCTTGCTGAGAGAAAATCAGCATGGCTTCTGTAAGGGTAAGTCTTGCCTAACAAACCTTTTAGAATTCTTTGAAAATGTCAACAGGCATGTGCATTTGGGTGAACCGGTGGATATTGTCTATCTGGATTTTCAAAAGGCTTTTGACACAGTTCCTCACTAAAGGCTGCTGAGAAAATTGCACAGTCAGGGGATAAGAGGGCAGGTCCTCATGGACTGAGAACTGGTTGATATCCAGGAAACAAAGAGTAGGTGTCAATGGGAAATTTTCACATTGGAGAGAGGTGAAAAATAAAACAGCCAACATTATAATGCCATTATACAAAACAATAGTAAGGCCGCATCTGGAGTATTGTGTACAATTCTGGTCACCGCATCTCAAAAAAGACATAGTGGAACTGGAAAAGGTGCACCAGAGAGCGACTATAATGATTACTGGGCTGCAGCACCTCCCTTATGAGGAAAGGCTAAAACATTTGGGGCTCTTTAGTCTGGAAAAAAGGCGTCTGAGGGGGGATATGATGTACAAAATAATGCAGGGCATGAGTATAGTGGATAGAGGACACTCTTCTCCCTCTCACGAAATACCAGAACTAGGGGACATACTGAGGGCTGGGAGAGTAAGAACAGACAAAAGAAAATATTTTTTCACCCAGCGTGTTGCTAGTCTGTGGAACTCCCTGCCACAGGATGTGGTGATGGCAACTGGCCTGGATGCCTTCAAAAGGGGATTGGACAGATTCCTGGAGGAAAAGTCCATCACAGGTTACAAACCATGATGGAGAGGTGTAATCTCCAGGCTTAAAACCGGGGTACTTCAAGGGCCAGATGCAGGGGAGTGGTATCAGGAGACAGATATCTAGTCTCGTGTGCTCCCAGACGTATCTGGTAGGGCCACTGTGAGATACAGGAAGCTGGACCAGATGTGCCTTTGGCCTGATCCAGCATGGATTTTATCTTCTGATGTTCTTGGAATTTCTGAAGAAGTGAGCCACAGTACAATATAACTTGTTTTATCTTCACGGTTCAACAGGACACTGGTTGCTTTTGATGCTACAGACTAAAACTAATGTGCCCATTATGTGTTGTCAAAAAGGTCCTGACATTGAAATATTTTATTAAGTTATATGTACAGGGGTGTACACAGAAGAAGCAGACAATATTGTTACATATTTGGGGTTTTACAATTATTCCCTCTTTACATATGACACATGTAACATATGTGTGTGTGGGGGGGAAATGTCTTCAGGGAGTAGAGAACACTTTTATGGTAGGGACACACACACGCAAATCATTTGATTATCGCATAACTATCATAAGATGAATCTATCAGCAGTGGAGATTCTTGTAAAGATAACCAGAATTTCCAGAGGGAACTGATGCTAAGGCTTTAACTAAGATTGCTGATTTTTGCTTTTGATATGTTATACAAAGTATAACATATCAAAATGCCCACCCCACCCCCCCAAAACCCCAGGGAGGTAAAATAATGACACGAACTACACAATAGCAAGATGCATTTAAAACTTATTGGATACAAATACAGTATTAGTGACATTTACATATAAATTTCACTAAACAATCACTGTATTTAGATAAAAATTTCAGATGAAATCACAAGATAAACAGAAAAAGGATGATAATCTGGTTTCTAAACCTTCATCCATGAGAGCAAGTCTGCACTTTATCCACCCATCCACATAGATCACTTCTGCACAACAACTTTCCATGTTCAGCTACAGTGTTTAACACACTAACACAAAAGGGGAGAGGCAAGTAGACATTTCAATATGCAAGTAAAAGAATAGGTGATGCCTTTAACACAGCTGCAATGTAGGATTTCCCAGATAGAAGAGTTTTCACTGTAGCAACATATACTTTCAAGAACAACTGTTACTTGTGCAGAAACTTTTCAAGCTGATGACAAGGAAAGCTTTCTACAACTGGGCTGATTCATGTCCAGTTTCCATGAGATACCATGGCCAAATATGAAGAGGAAGATGAACAAATGGGGACAGAATGCAAACCTGGCATGCTCATGCGCTCTCATTATTTGTGAGTATTAGATTGAAGTATTTGCCATTCATCCCCAGAACTAAGACATTCATTAAACAGAATAATAAATAAAATCTGAAGCGGTTGGTCAATAGTTCTAGTTTTCAAAAACAACATTTTCAGAACCTACCACAGCCAAACTGACTTTTGACTCAGATCCGACATTTAGCAAGAACTTTATTGCTTTCATACAAACAACACACAGTTTACCAGTCTCCACCACCTGGCTGCAGACAGCAATTCCAGTAGGGCATAGCAAAGGGAAATGAGATGGGAAGCAAAGCCATTTCCTGAGCTCTGCTAAAAAAAAATCCATCATGAATCTCCCCATTCATTGCTAGCCGTTATTCTAGCAGGTTGCGATAGACAGAAATGATATAAAGCTCTGTGGTTCCATCAAGCCTGCTAAAAAGCTCTTGATTTTCTTCTCCATTTTCTCTATCTTTTTCCTTTTGTGTTGTTTCCTTTATTGACTGTAAGATACAGAAGTGTCTTGACTGGGCTATCTCAATTTAAGCCCTTCTGGGAACCATTCTGGGTGGCAACAGGTAGTAACCGGAGATGGTAATAGTACATTATTTGCAGATATCACAGTTCCCACCAGGTATCATGCAGACTGCAGAAATAACAGGAACAAAAGCAGACACCACAGTGGATGGGAGCATATGTTTAAATAAAATGAAAGCAAAGGTAAAGCAATGAAGATCCACTCACCAAGAAGAAAAATTAGATTCCCCCTGCCTCCATACAGTGTTATATCTACACAAACAAAACAGACAAAATAAGGATTAATAGCTATACAAATATTTTTCCAAATGGTTACAGAAATTAGAGCAAACTTGGATCTTTAATCTGTCAATCTGTCAGTTCTGACTACTTCTAATGATTTAATGAGCCCAGCACCTCTCACCATTCAATAAGATATTCAAATGTTGATATACAAATAGCCCATTTGCTGGCTCAATTTTATAAAAAAATCTTAATTTTTGAATTATTTACTCAGTGGTGCAAGTTCTAGGGATTCTTAGAAAATTAAATTTTCACCAAAATATCCCAGACAATATGGTTCTGCTCCAGATTAATTTATAGCTACTAGTACTGATTGTTCTTCATTCACAATTACTGTCTAGATATGTAACAGATTTCTGCAAAACCATTGTGAATCTGTAGCTATGGCATCAAGATTTTCAGGGATGTGGCTAATCTGCATAATGTAAACTTTAAAGACTCAAAAATGCTGTCATGTGAAATCAGTTTTCGGCAGTTTTGTCTGGGGCTATACTGCTTGCTTGATCCATATTAAAGTCCCTATTTTACTAGATCCATTCATGGCTTCAAAGAAAGGAGAAAAGTCTCTCCCCCATGTTGAATACAAGCCATGATATTAAGAATAAAAGGTATAAATTCAATAATTACATAAGGTGGGACCTCCCATCGAATTTCTTGGGGATGTCTACTAAAGATATCAATGCTAACTTTAAGGTACCTGAGTGAGAAAGCTATGTTATAAAAATCTACAGTTGTTCTCCAAGTGTGCTTATGACATGTTTGAACATTTTACAGTTTCTGATAGAGCCCTAGCTAACAATTTTGGCACAAACATCTCCCCACCCCACCCCCATGAGACATGCACGTGGGCAAGAACCTTCCCCAAAGGGGGGGGGAGGGAAATATTGCATGACCCCAGAAGAAAGTTCATGCTTTCCAAAGAGAATAGTACTGTTGGCCCTTATTTTCTCCAACACTCACCAGTAGTCATGTTAATCTGTGCTGTTTTCACCAGATATTCTAGATTTCACTGCCCTCTCAATTATGATGCCCGGGGGCAAAGTCCAAGCAGCCCAGGCCTAGTTGAAGCCCTATCTTCTGTTCTATGTTACTGGTGGCCACTCCGTCTCTGCAAGCAATTCCATTTGATCCATTCATTCCAACAACCGGGCAGCCTAAGCGCCAAGCCACAGCTCTCCCCACCTCGGAAGACTATGAAAACCCTGCTGGACGAGAACAAAAGCCCCTCTCGCTCAGCATCCTGTTTTCCCCAGCAGCCAACCAAATGCCTCAAAGGAAGCTCACATAACAGGAAATGAAACAGCCCCCAGGTCGCAGCTGGTGGGATTCCAGCCGACCAGCAACTTCCATGGGCCACAGATCGCTATGCAAGTCGCGTCCTCTTCCAAGACACGCACACAAAACCTTAACACAGCCAAGAATAACCCCCTCATCCTGAGGATAGTAGGATTTCCAGCCCAGGGATTCAAAGGGGCAGCCAGACAAGGGGGCAGGGACGTCTGCTGCCCCCTCCTCCCCGGAAGAAGGCGGGAGGTTCTCAAACGCCTCCCGGACCCGCTTGGCTTCGTAACCCAGCCGCGGACGCCCCTCCTCGGCCAAGGGTGGGTGTCCCGCGCTGTTTTCTGCGGCTGCCACCTCAGGAAAGCAGGCGGGGGTCTCGGGAGCCGGAGCCGCCACACGCACTCACCTGCCCGCCGTCTGGCCGCTCTCGGCCCCGAGCAGCGCCGCGGCCGCCGCAGCTCCCGGGACTCTTCCGCTGCCTCCGTGGCGGCCGGTGCTGGGGGGACGGGGCCCCTCCAAGGGTCTGGGAGGCAGCCGCCCACACATCCGGGAAGGCCGGGCGGGACACGCTCTTCTCCCTCACCGGCGGCGGCGGCGGCAGCAGCAACGGCCGTGGCAGGAGAGAGCGGGGCTGGTCCCTCTCGCCCCGCCACCCGGGCTCCTCATTCCCAAGCGGGAAGGAGGCTCCTGAGGGACCGCCGGGGTTCAACTCTGCCCTGGCCTCGGTCACGACCACTCCGTCTCCTCCGGGCTTGGGCCCTGGCCACGCGTCTAACTGCTGCGGTCACCGCCCCCCTCCTCCTTTCCTCCCTTCACTTCGACTCTCCGAACAGCCCCCACGCCGCCATCTTGCTTCGGGAAAAAGGCTAGCGGGCGCATGCGCAACAGAGGGAATTCCCGACTCCCGCGGAGCCCCGGGCGCTCGTTCAGTAGCAGGGCTCACCGGAATAGGAGAGAAAGAGAGAAGCGCAGTGCGCCTGCGCCGGAAGGCGTGCGTTCGCTTTTCACGCTCTCTCACACCTGCTGGCAGAGCAGCTGGGAAAGAGGCGGGCCTTGTAATGGATCCGCTGCCTGACAATGAAAGCGTGGAGAGCCAGTCTGGCACTGGGGGTGAGGATTTGCATACTCAGTCTGGGTCCTTTGCAACTTTTGAGACAGAGGGCCAACCCTATCGGAAGGCAATCTGTGGTGAAAGGAGCGTGTTTCAAACCCAAATACAGTACTGTACAAGAATAGACCAGGACTAGGTGATACCTTTAGGCTACTATGTCTGTAAAGATTCTCAGTCATCCATGTGAGTTTATCTGGAAGTCGAGTCATCATGGCAACTGGACTTCTTTTTCTTGAGAGGTTGAAACGTTTCACTGCTCATCCAAACAGCTTCATCAGTCTGAAAAATGCTACTTGCGACTCCTCCATTTTATATCTCACTTTGACCTCTTGTCACTCTGGTCTGAAATCAGCTTATAAGATGAACAATGGCCTGAATAGTCTCGTTGGGTAGACAACAGACTCAATAGCCTTAAGGCTTAAGATGAACAATGGCTTAAAAGTGCTGAAACCCATAAAGTATGGGTTGTTACCTATGGCCTTGGTGGTGAAGGTGTGAAGTATTTTTGATTTGTCACCACCAAGGCAGATAATAGTATCAATAAGTTCATTAGTTGTACAGTGGCTTAAGGTGCCTTCCCCACACCCATAAAGTACAGTATGTTGTTAGCCCTAGCCTTGCTGGTGGAGGTGGGGGATCAGGCACAGTCTATCAGCTACTTATCACGCAGTGATTTCAACAATCCCCAGAAAAATCAAAAATACTTCACACTTCCACCAGCAAGGCCAGGGCTAACCTTTTATGATACCTTTTTCAAAGGCTGATCTTAAAATATGTCAATAGCACACATATTTTGATTTGGGGAAGGTATCACGAAAGAAGAACGAAGCATCCTCAAGATGATGGTAATATTTGCTGTAGTGACAGGTTGTTTATTCTGGAGCATGAATTTGATTGTAATTTGTTTGGCCAAAATCCTATTTTATAACTTGCATTCATGTAAGGCTAAAAGGTAACGGCGATTTTTCAGAAACTGAAGATTTTTAGTTTTAGTTCTGAGGCTCTCACATCTCCCATGCTATCCTATGCATCACTGGGACTGAGAAGCCACAGGACTGGAGAAGATTGTCTTTCATAACAGAAAATTGTCACCACCCATTGGTCAGGCCATCTGTGCCTTTATTCAGGCACAGAGCAAGTTGGGGGAGGAGTTGGCTTTAAAGAGTTTCGCCTGCTATCCTGCAGCTCTGTTTCCTGAAGATGAAAGGGATTACATAGGAGCCTCTGAACAGAAGCAAGAGTTACTGATTAGATGGAACAGAAATGTTTAATTTCTGTAGTATAATAATAATAATAATAATAATAATAATAATAATAATAATAATAATAATAATAATAATAATAATAATAATAATAATAATAATAAGATGATGATGATGATGATGATGATGATGATGATGATGATGATGATGACTGTGGAGGAAAAAAAGTGTGTGGATCATTGATGTTGCTATACCAGTTCATAGCACAGTCACCGAGAAACAACTTGAAAAAATTACCCAATATCAGGACCTGAAAATTGAACTTCAGAGACTCTGGCATAAACTGGTACAGGTGGTCCCAGTGGTAATCAGCACGCTGGGTGCGGTGCCTAAAGAGCTAAGCAAGTATTTGGAAGAAATTGGAGTTGACAAAGTCACCATCAGTCCGCTGCAGAAAGCCACCTTACTGGGATCTGCTCTCATAATTCGCCGATACCTCGCGTAGTCCTAAACACTTGGGAAGCGTTCGACTAATGATTTGTAATACAAAATCTAGTGTAATTATCTTGTCTGCTGTGTGATAAATAAATAAATAAATAAATAAATAAATAAATAAATAAATAATGCTCAAGCTGATAACTTCATTAGCCTTATGAAGGCATAGATTATTGAACCTGATTTCAGTCCCTGAGGTCTAAGTGGGTTTTCCTTTTGTTATTCTATGAAGTATACAAATGTGCTCATGATGTTATGCTCACTGCTAAAAATATGATTTGGTTGCCCAAGAGAACATTTTCCTTATCTCTCTCTCTCTCTCTCCATTTGTTTGATTTCCTTTGTTGATATCATAGCTTCTAATCACAGAATGATTTCAATGCATCATTAGTCAGAACCATGAAAATACTGTATATAGCATGAATTACCTTGTTTATGGGATATGGGGCAAACAGACATTCCTTGCTGCAGTCCCAACTTTTGCCAATCCTTTTCATTACTCATCATAAATATAAAATAGAACCATAATGTTGAACACTGTAATTCCTATCTCTCTGAACAACAGAGGTTGCTGGCAAATGAAAGCAAGCAAGGGTATAGATGTGCAATCATTTTAATGTTGAATACAAAACCATCATTTGTTGAGCATTCCCTAACCTAGAATCTCCAGCTGTATTGACTCCAATCATACTTAGTAAACACAGCATAAGGAGAAGTTGATAAATATTTGTCTCTTTTCTTCTTTTATTTTCTCCTATCTAGCCTATTTTAAAGGTTTTACAAGCCACACAAAAATGTGCAGGAAGTTGTTTGACCAGTTGAGAGTGTAGGGGGAGGGGGAGACAACGAATGTTCATGCACAACTTGAGCTCTTTAAAAAAAAAAGCTTCCATCCAGAGAATAAGAATAACATAGAGAACAGTTTGGGCCACCACTGTGGTTAAATTCCTGATTTCATTATGTTACAACATGATCTACCCACACCCTCCTTTTCTCCAGGTTAAACAGGTCAGGCTTCTACATTTTCAGTCAGCTTTTCAACATAGATTTTCCTACTTTTTCTTTTCTAAAAGAACAATGCAGATTAACTTTAAGTCATTCCTCAACACAATAAAACCAAAGTAGGCACTAGATTCTATAAATGTAGAATTCCATAAACACTTTGCCATTCTAAATAGAAGTGATTTTTGATTAATTCACTCAAGATTTGCATCCCCATTGTTTTTTAAAAACCACATCTAGTGGCATTTTATAGTCCTCATTTGATTGTCCAATCTCCTGAGAACTTTGTTCTTTGCCTTTTTATAGCTTTCAACCACCCAGCCAACAAGAAAAATACTCATTTCTTCCCATATGCATGAGACTGCACTTTGTACTATTGAATTTCTTCCCCTTTTGTATTTTGTACAGTCATTTCACAACATGTGCTTAGTAGTTTGGAATACAATCAATAATTCTTAAGTGAATCATAGATACTTGTAATTCAATAAGAACTGGAAGTCTGGTTGTCCTGCCTCACTATGAGTGTGCTCTTTTTGTAATGGCTTTGCAGGCGGTAGTGTTATAACCAAGCCTTTGTTTTAGAATATCTAAATATAGATACTGTCCTTCTTTTGCAAGCTTGTGGCTACTTTCAGTTATCTTATTTGGAGAGTCAAAGAAGCTACTGTTGAAGATCCCACTTCTTTCCTCTCAGCAGGCTTTTTTTTCTTTTTGGTCATGTTTTCTCTATGAACTGTATTGTCTTAAAGAGACTTGTAATATGTTTCCTTCTTCCAATGTAAAATGTTTTAAAATTTAAATGTATAGGTCTTAAACCTTTTCATCTAAGTATCCAGACTGATAAATAATACCAGATGTTTGAAAAAAGATGATTTCGATTTTGGGTTCAGCCATCAACTTAACTATCTCACTGAGTCAAACAACAGTATTGGTTGCACCTAAATGTTGCTTTATTTGCAGATCAGGGCTTCCTTGCCCTCTATTCCCCACTGTCTTTTCCAGTACTTGTCAGAATACAGATCCTCTAGATCAGGATGCCTAGCGTCCATCCATCAATTGCCAGGTTAAACAGAAGACCTGTTATCGGAGAATCACACAAAAGTTAGAAAATGAAGTTGGAATCCACAAATATCTTTGAAAAGTATCAGTGGAACATACAATGTAATCTTCAGCATGTTCACTCATAAATTAGTTCCGCTAGTTCAGTGGCCTTCATTCCCTTAACAGAATGCTTAGGTTGGCAGTCTTACTTCCCTTTAAAACGTCTGGAAACTGAGTGACTGAAAAGAAAGCATATTAGAGATGGACTCTGGAAAAAGTTACTTTAATACAGAAAATAGTAAATTTAATCCAGAAAATAGATGTCACACTAAATCTGTGACAGCATGTGCTAATACCAGCTGTATAATTAATAATTTTAAAAATTAAGTTAACATGAATTAGAGCCACATGTCTTATTCTCTCCTGTTTAAATCAAGTCCAGAGTGAGGCATGCTTAAGTCTGTTTGTTTCACTAATACTGACCTCACCTCCCACCATCACTCTAAAGATTGGACATTTTTTTTCTGAACCTGTACATAAAGTATGCAATATGTTTGTTTCCCATTGCCACATGAAGTTTTAAGAGCTATTTTCCAAATTACTCTTTCAGATTTAACAAGGGATTTGGCTGGCTGATGTGTGACACATAATATGTAGCTACTCTGCAAAAGTCTTCCTCCAGAAAATGCCAGCCAAAATAGATCGTCATTGTCTTCCAGTCTCTAATAAAATGCAAATCATGCAAATCATGCCAGGTTTCAGCAGCTTTAAAAGAGAATGAGACACTGCAAACCTTGTAAATACTAAGGCATGACTTCATTTCCTCAGTCGTTTCATGTACTGGCTTGTTGTGTTTTAGCCGGGCATATTGTTGTTTATGGCACAATCCAGCAAAGGTACTGTACGGTGGAACTTCTTTTTTACACCTAAGAGAGAGGGGTTTGAAATAATTCAGAGTGGAAAATGAAATCTCCCCATATCCAGCTTGGCAGTCCCAGTCCAGATCAACCTAGCCCCTAGGAGAGCACCTCCTCCATGAAAACATTTGCAACAGTTGTTTATTATTTGTCTTGAAGGTGCAGAATGTGGAATATTGTTCTTTTAAGGAACTCAGTTGTGCAGCCTGTTGGCACTGCACTGTTAAAATCGCTCTGCTTGCCAAAGTATTTATTTCCACTCGCATTATTAACAAATTGGGTTTGGGTTGCTGGCATCTGAGGAAAATATAGAGAAGTAAAAGAGATCATGGCACTCCAAGAGGGATTAAGGCTAGGAGCAAACGTTTGGCCTACTGAAGCATGTGTATTAATGGGCAGAGGTCTAGCAAAGGGAGGCCCAACAGAAAGTGAAATAAACCAGGTATGGGAGATGCAAAGCTGGACAAGAGTCCAAGATACATAGTCAAGCCAGCTCAAAGAGACATAGGTAGACAGGTAGTCAGCCACAAGTATCAGGCTACATAGCAAGCAAGAAACCCAAATCAAGGCTGTCCCTGGCAAACCATAATCATGAGCTGAAGTTTGTGTCACTGGACTGCTGAAACTCTACCCTCCTGCAGGCCTGCAGAAGCTTCTTCTCTTGAGGGGCCTTTCCATGCAGCAGAGCTCTGCACCGGGAACCTCCAGCTAGCTCCTGCTTTGAACTTGCATCATTCCCACAAGGTTGGAGGAGATTAACCCCATCACTGTATTCATCCAGAAGTTTTATGTCCCCCTGTGAGGAGGATCAGGAAAAGGCAGATGCAGCCTGCGGTGCGCCGTCTAAAGGAGCAAGTGCAAAACAGAAAGATGATGAAAAGGAAAATATATTAGAAGTTAATAAGCGCGGAAACAAGACAATAGGTGAGGGAGAAAGAAGGGAGGTAGAGTATTGGAGGAGGCATTTTGGGTGAGTGACCGTGGAGACGAGGGGGAGAGTAGCACACGAGACAAGTGGCAGTTGGAGCCGGTAAAAAAGCCGTTGCAAAAGGAGGTTGGGACTCAGACCAAAGAGAGAGGAGGATGGAGAGAGAGAGAGAGAGGAGGCGTGTCACCTGGAACCATTAACGTGGCCAGTAGAAGTTAGACCAGTGAGATGGCCGGGGAATACCGAACAGATGAGGGAGAGGTGGCGGCCACCAGTGAGAGAGAATCCAGTGGCACAGTGGGCACGGCACCCTTGCTGTGGGAGCCAGTGCCACGGGCGGGGATCTTACCCATTTACAATAAGTTCGCCTGAAGAGAACTTGCCTAGTGAGATTTTTGATAATTCTGTTAAAAACCCGTTCATGTTTGAAGAACCTGTTGAATTGATAACGCACGCGGAAAACACTGCACCAATTGTGCCAAAGAAAGAAACTAGTGAGTTCAAGAATAAATATTTATTAGAAAACCAAGCAGCTGGACTGGACAGTCATCATTTCCCCTCAGAGTCAACGTATCAACACAGTGAACCCTTACACCACCACCACCCAGGCACTAGGTTGGACTCACAGAAGTAATAATCTGGGATTTGGTCTCCTGGATATCTAGCAATCTGAGGTTTGTGGGACCTAATAGCTCCACCCACATTGACTAACACTTAGCTCCTTTAAAAAATTACACTTTAATGAATGCTAAGAAATTCTAGGTATTACATCATTCTCTTAGCACTCATAAGAGGAAAGGGAAATGTCAGTTGTCTCTTTCTTTTTTTTCATAGAAAAAATTGAAGAATTGGTTGCCAGAGAGATGCAGTCATTGTAACATCCTGTAAAATCACCTCCAACCTATGGGAATTAAAATGAGGTATGTGAGTTGTTCAGTGAGGTGCTGACAGTTGCCACCTCCCCAATTGGAAAAAGCGGGAAGGTAAAACAGTGTTTCCTTTCAGCCATGCCGGCCACATGGCCACAGACTTGTACAGAACTGGCTCTTCGGCTTGAATATGGAGATGAACACTGCCCCTAGAGTCGGACATGACTAGCACACATGTGTGGAGAGAACCTTTACCTTTAATGAGGTTCCCTAGCTAAGCAGGGTCTTGGACCCATGTTTTCTTAATAGTAGTTCAACAGTATCCACTGCAATGCTTCTTCCTAAAGTTAACTAGAATGCATTTCAAATAAGATAATACATTAGCAGTCCATGGTACAACAAACTGCTTGTACAACAGGAACAGCAAAAACGCAAATGAAAATCTGGCTGCCAGGAAGTAATAAGTGATGCAATGGCTTCCTATTAAAATAAATACTCTGTAAAAGTAGCATTATGCAAGTAATTAAAGTATGTTGTTCATTACATCAGACAAGCTAGCTTTTTAACCACTCATGTTATTTTTGAAATGTCCCTTAGTTGCAGTTGCCAGATCAGAGCTCTCCATTCCTTCAGATTTCAGAGACCGAAGAGGAGACAGGGAATAGGCTTTTGTGATGTCACGGAGGTGGCAAGGATTCAAAACATCTGCCTCTCAGACAAATGGTTATAAAGATGGACACAAGACAATCTGGACAAATAGACCCTATTATGTGGGCAAAACCTGGTTGACCATTTAATATGACAAGCTATACTTAGCAATTACACACTGCCGTTGATTCCAACACATGGCAACCCCTTCCAAGGTTCCCAGTGCTGCACAGGCCAGCTCTTTTATTGAGAGACATGTTGGGGAATCAAACTCCCAAAATCTGGCTCTGCAGCTAGATATCTGCTTGCTAAGCTTAAATGAGTAAAAATTCAAACAAACAACTCTTGGCATGCAGAAGGGATTTTTAAAAGTGCCAGTTAGACAGTCTACACATTGCAACAAATATTGGCATTCCTGTTATGGCTTCTCTCCCCTGCAACCTTACAGAAAGCACTCATTACACACGGGGAGTGTTTCCAGGCTTTATGGTGACGGTGTTGCTGCTGCACAGCCATTGTGAGTCATGAAAGTCATCATCACCAGCCCATTGCGAGTCATGAAATGATCACCATTAGTCTTCGAAGAGTTGGCCACTGCTGCTTTGACCTGTGCAGAAAGAAAGCTCATGAATCACAGTGGTGGTACTCTATTCTCTGCCTTGTTTCAAATGCCATGGTGGCCCCAAGTCCATATATCTACAGGCTGTCCCCTATCACCCAAGCATGGTAGCATGCCAAGATTAAAAACACACACATACACAAATAAATGCATGCACACACACATGCACAGGCACACACACAGGCATTTTAGCCTAAGCCAGTGGGCCCTGGTGTCCAGATGTAATGGGTGCAAATAATTTAGAGCTTCTTCACACACTGAAATCAAATTTCTCTTCTTCCACTGCCATTTGCCCTGAGATTCATTCCCTATACCAATGATGGCGAACCTTTGGCATGGGTGCCAAAAGTGGCACTCGGAGCCCTTTCTATGGGCACCCAGCATTACCTCTTCACAGCCACTTGTATTCAGGTTAAATTGCTGTATTGGCACGTTACGAGAAATTAGTGGGTTTTGAATCACAGTTTGGGCACTTGGTCTCTAAACGGTTCGCCATCACTCTTCTAGGCCAGTGTTGGTGAACCTATGGCATGGGTGCCAAAGGTGGCACTCAGAGCCCTTTCTGTGGGCATCTGACATCGCCCCTTCACAGCCACCTGTATTCATGTTAAATTGCTGTATTGGCACTTGGTGAAAAAATAGTGGGTTTTTAATCGCAATTTGGGCACTCAGACTCAGTCCCTAAAAGGTTCGCCATCACTGCCCTATACTCTAAGACAGGTACAGGATAGCACAGCAATTCCCTTTAACCAGCTCGTGTTCTGAGACCTGGCAATTGGTTAGATATAACAGCATTGTTGTAATCAGTTACTTCCAAGCTCTAGTTGTTTTCATTGCAGTGGTCTAGCACAGGGCTATCCAACTTTGAACAGGCTGAGGTCTACTTTTTCCAGGTGAAAGTGCCTGAGGGCTATTACACTAAAACCTCTACTTCTGAATTTTATCTGTTCCGAGCATATGCTCATAAGTAAACAAATTTGTAAGCAGAGCAGCGGTTTCCCATAGGAAAGCATTGAAAATCAATCAATCCTTTCTGGAGGGAACATATTTCAGTGCATTCCTATAGTAAGGCTGACCATACGCACGCATCCCTTACACCTGCTTGAGCCGGTGTGGACAGGTGTGAGGGAGGCGCATGCATGCTTGCGCAGATCACCCCTTCCACTTGCCTGGGCTGCTGGAAGACTTCTTTTAAAAGGTGCTCTTTCCCTCCCAACCCGCCCAGGGCCTGACATGACTCTACTTCTCCTCTTTCCCCCCTTCTCCCTTCCAGCCCCCTTGCTGCCACTGCTGCTGTCGCCCATAGCTCTCACTCACCTCTGCCATGTTCGCTGTGCAGCTGGGATGGGCCAAGCCAGCCACAGGGGAATCACATCGCCATGGCGGCGCAAGGAGGAGGGAATGGCTCAGAAGGGGACGAGGAGCAGCAGAAGGTCACAGTCTCTGTTAGGCAGCTGTGGGGGTGGGAGGAGGAGGAGGAGGAGGAGGATGGAAGGATGGGAGGAAGGAATTCTCGGGGGAGGGGGAGAGGAGGACATCACTATGCAAAGGAGATGGGCACACCCATGACCCTGCCCCTCGCTGTCCCCTCCACTCCCCTTCCTCTGCTCTGGACCAACAACTCAGTTGGTCATGAGACAGTGGCATGCCGATCATCTGGCCGGTAGGGAGAGCAGGGGACTGTGCCATGGCCCTTGAACTGCCCCACTCAGCTGAGACAGTGGGCTGGCAGACTCAGAGCTTTGCTGGGTCAGTGGTGGTCCTTGGGTTGGGGGAGTTAGAGAACTTATCCCCTCACATTTTTAATTGATGACTGGCGGGCTACTTTTGAACCCTTCATGGGCTACTGGTAGCCCCCAGTCTACCTGTTGGGCAGGCCTAGTCTAGCATGTTCACCCATGTTAACAAAAATGAATGCAAGGATACTTCAGATACTTTGCTGACTTTGTTTTAATGACTTGCTTTGATGGATTCTTAAATGAAGAACAGTGAGGTAAATTGACCCTTTTCTATGCATTTGGGACCAAATGCATTGATTTGTTATTCAAATAGCTTGTCAAACAGATCTACACAAGTTGGAATGCAACAGTGTGAACATTGCAGAACACCCTGGAAAACAAAAACACAAAGCCACTACTTACTAAATGTTCCATCATATTCCTTAGTCACACACATTAGTCAGCATAAGGAGAACTGTCAGAATAATAACCTTGTTCATGTGCCAAATGTAGAGGATTTGAAGATGAATGAATAATATTCTCAAAGGCTTTCACGGCCGGGATCTGATAGCTGTTGTGAGTTTTTGGGGGCTGTTTGACAGTGCTCTGGAAGTTTTTCTTCCTGACATTTTGCCAGTCTCTGGTCAGTGTCTTCAGAGGGCAAGACGCTCAGGGAACTAGGAGTTCTCTCTGTGCTCTGGGGTATAGTGTGAGTGAGAGTGTGGGTTTTCAAAGTGATGGGAAAGGGGGAGACTTGTCCTATTCAGGATAATAGGTGTTAGTAATTGTATTCTGATGTGGAGGGATTAAGAAGTTTCACTGCAATCAGGGAGGGTGACGATCCTTCCTGTGGTTGATGGGTGTTGTTAGCTGTTCTATTGTGCGAACTGATCACTGGTGCTTGTGGCTGGGTGGGAATCGTTGATCTTTGATCTTTTGCAGACTGTAGGTCTGGAAGTCAGGCTTTGTTGATTTTTAGACTTTCTTCTTTACTGTTGAAGCTGTGCTTGTGTTTGTAGATTTCAGTGGCTTCATTTGTAGTGAAACTTCTTAATCCCTCCTATACCAAGTTTAATTAAATTAAGAACAGATTACTTTGTCAACATATGGGACATTCTGAATTAGCTGATAAAGACTGCACAATATCATCATGACTGTCATATTAGTGTATATCAGACTTGCTGGCAAACTGTGGAGCAAGGAATGTAGCCAAGTTATGCGGTAAATTGCCCAGTGTCTCCTCTGGGGAGATTAGTGGAGACAAATATAAATAAATAAATAAATAAATAAATAAATAAATAAATAAATAAATAAATAAATAAATAAATAAATAAATAAATAACCAAGTTGGACAATCCTAGGTTGAAGGTTGCTGGTTTATGTGCTGTTACCACACTGATTTTTGATAAGCAAATTTTAGAAGATTTTATGGGGTTTCAACAACTTGCAACCCTGCTGGGCTGCAAAAGAAATTGAAAAGAATTTTGTAGGTAGAGGGAGGTGATCACTTGCTGTACCTTTGGTTATTACCAAACATGGAAGCTCAGAGAACTTGGTTTTTGGTAGTACAACTAGTATTCCCCAGGCAGTGGAGGATGAGGCAAATACCTCACACTCTGCTGAACACCATACTTTTTTTTTGGGGGGGGGGAGTTTGACAAGACAGCCCTCCTGCTGAGCAGGTTCCTGAAGAAGTGGAAATCTTGTCTGAAATGTAGTATGTAGCAACCCAGTGTTGTTGTTGTGGGAAGTCTGTTTGTCTGTTGCAATGCCAAATAATAGACAGCACATGGCTTCTCTAATAATACCCTTCTGCAGTGTGTAAGCTCTGTTTCTAAGATAGTCTCCACAGGAGTGCATAGACTGAATTAAACAGGTGCTGACGCACAGGCAGGGGACAGCAGTGTGTCTATTTCTGGATATTTCTTGAATACTAATGCATGGCTTGGATTTAAGACTTTGTCTTTTTGAAGGACAAAACAATTCTACTGTACTGTTATTTTCTAGTTGCATTTGTTGTCACAAGATAAAAGGGTTAGAGTGCATACATGGCATAGCTTTGCCTTGTCCATACTCCTTTAAACTGCAGATGAAGCACTGCATTCTCAAAACAGTGTTCCCTGTGCATACTCATTAGGGACCTACTAATTTGGAATGAACTGGGAGGGGAGAATGAAATAGAGAACCAGACCAGCAGGCAGAAAAGGTGCAGCCCTCAAAAAAGGTGTGAGAGATGTCCTCATTCTGTGCCAGTTAGCATGATGATGGTGTGATATGCACTGAGTTATTTCCAGGGATCTTGACAAATCTTTGGGTCCAAATATCAAGTCCAAGTCTTTGATACGAAGTACCAGGTCTAAGGCTCCGAAAACTGTTGACTCCAAAGTCGGCAGCTCATCAGTTCGAATCCCGGGTGCCACGCAGCAGAGCGAACTCCCACTGATAACCCCAGCTTCTGCCAACCTAGCAGCTCGAAGGCATGTAAATGCAAGTAGATAAATAGGTAACGCCGTAAAAAGCAAGAAGGTAATAACAGTGTTTCCTTGCAGCCATGCTGGCCACGTGGCCGTGGACTTGCACAACACTGGCTCTTTGGCTTGAATACAGAGATGAACTCCGCCCCTAGAGTTGGACACAACTAGCACACATGTGCAAGGGGAACCTTTACCTTTTTTAACCAGGTCCAAATATGAGTCTTTGGTACCAAGCCCTGAGTCACAAGACCAATATTTGAGTCCCTTAAAAGCTTCTGAGTTATGAGTCGAATCCAAGTCATTGACGAAAATAACCCAACTTGAGTCGAAGTTGCTGGTACAACTGAAGTCCCACTTGGCAGTGAGTCCTGCAACTGGAGTCTCCATTCCTGGTGTTAGCCATCCCTAGTTGGACAGGTGATAAAGTTATAACATGACTAATGTAACAACAGAGATTTCAGAAAGTAACTCTGTTTGGACTACAATTTCAAGAATTGCACTCAAGTTACTTGTTTTGTGGAGCCTTCTGGCATACTCTCCCGCCAGAATGGCCATGACAGCTAAGGATCATAGTCCAAAAAGTATCTTTCTCAAGGTTTGCACAATGAATGTTCAAGGTCTAGCTTTTTCAGTGCAGGTAACATGTTCCTATTCCCATGGAAAAATCTAAGAGTTAATTGGTGGTAAAATATTATACAGAAACAAGGCTTGGCTTCTACTGAGCAATCTCCTTTTAAGCACTTTGGGGCATCATAATACTGTATCACATTAAAATGTGGCAGTGTGCTATTGCATCCTGCTCAGTCACTCCCACTACAAACAAGAGTGGTTAAACACAGGCCATCTATCCATGACTAGTGGCTTCTTGTGCTGCCTGAATCCAGCACTCCAACTTGTCTGTCCATTAGAAGCAAGTAATAGATACAAATTGTGTGACTTTTAAAATCTTCCTGACTGCACACTGGTACCAAAGACTTGGACATGGTCTTGGGATTCGGGCCCACACCAGTGGTTCCTTTCCTGGAACACTGGCATGTTTAAGGTTTTCATTTAAAAAATCATATTGAGTTTTACTGAAATTTATTCCATTTTTAATTCAGCTCACATTTCAACACAGATGCAAAAAAATTTCTCAATCAATCCATAACTGTGTTTCACAGTGGAAAATAGTAACAGCAGAAGTAAACATAAAACTACTATTGCTGCTACTACTACTTAGTATCTAATAATAGTATCTAATATTATTATTAGTTAACAACAACAACAACAACAACAACAACAACAACAACAACAACAACAACAATAATAATAATAATAATAATAATAATAATAATAATAATAATAATAA
>JAHTLZ010000237.1:53563000-53579998 GCA_023846285.1 Phrynocephalus versicolor
AATAATAATAATAATAATAATAATAATAATAATAATAATAATAATAATAATAATAATAATAATAATAATAATAATAATATAGGTGTTTAGGAGAAGCAGGATGTGACCAGGGCACATCAGTTAGGCATTCTGTTTTTTGTCTCTTCAGGTTGTTTGTGACATAAACTATGTGTTGCTCCTTTAAAGGGACAAAGTAACTTTGAAATATTTAAGTGTATGGGAGTCTACAAAGGGAGTTAAGAAAGTCTTTGTTGGATGACCCAGACTTCAACAATCGTCAGAACACAAAAGCTTCTAGTTTATATTTTGAGGTCACATTTTTGACTATGTTATTTTCTTTCTTGCCTGCTGTGAGTATGCTGCAACATTCTGGTCTTTTCGCCTCAATCAGAAATAAATTGTACCTTTCTTGCTGTGAAATATCCCTTAAAGAAAAAAAGGAATCATGTGCACACGGGTGTGTATATGCTATTATTTTCATGTATAAAGAGAGAAAAAGAGAGAGAGATTTAAGTACACCCCAAATTTTGTTGGTTTGGTGAATAGTTTTGTATGCAAGATTTACTTTAATATCCCAGATTTTAACTTTTAGTCTAGAAAGTTTCAACAGATCTACCGTATTAATCAATCTTTTGCTTTTTTGTTTCTATCTCTCTTTTGGGCCAGATTCCTATTACCAGTTTACTCCTGGGGATGGGAAATCTTATAGATCTTGGCAGCAATTTTCAAACCATTAAAGAAGGGCTGATTGCTGAGTGGGATGATGACAACCCCTGGCAAGAGCCTGCCAGCAGCATCCCAGCAGTTAGGACCAAGGTTGGGGAAGAGGGACATCCACCACCCCAGATCAAGAAAAGGTTCCCACCCCACCATCTCTGGAGCACCTGAGATGCATGACAAGTCCTACAGAGCTCACAGTCAGGTAAGACACTGACTGTGCAAATGCCAGCGTGAGAGGAGGAAGAGGAGGAGGAGCACCAATGCTCCCCAGTCTTCCCTACCACCATTCATCAAAGAGCATCATGCCCAGTTCATTACAAGGACTTCTTCACTGGCTTTTATAATGGGAACTGGCTGTATTTAGGAGACTAGTATAGACCACAGAGCCCTTGGGATGCAGGAGGATAGTGACAGGAAACTAGCATTACTGGTAGGAGATCCATAGGCCACCAGTTTCACCAGGCTGTGTAAGTACCTCACAGATATTTTTCAAATAAATGTCTTCATTTCCATCTTTTCCTCTTCATTGTTTTGTTTCAAGTGAGCTATTTAAAAAATTGAATGGGTTCTGTAAAAGTACCTCAGAAACATAGGAAATTGCTAAAAACAAACCTTGTTGTTACTTGCTGTAACTTTGCTTCTGACTTATGGTGACCTTATGAATGAGTACCTCCAAAATGTCCTATTGTGAATAGCTGTGTCCAGGTCTTGCAAGCTCAAGGCTAGGGCTTCCTTGATGTTGTAGTAAATCTGTCTTGTGTATTGTCCTCTTCTTTTTCTTCTGTCTTCAGCTTTTCCTAGCATTATTGCAAGGAGACACTGCTTAGCCTGCTTCTGGGGACGTACACATGAAAATGTATGAAAAATAAGAACTTGTTAGACTCAAAGGTGCTAGAGGACTTCTGGTTTCATTTTCAATGCTTACCTTCAGACTTTGTGTATTCCATGTGGTAAGGCAATGAAGGGGCTACCCAGTATGGTTTCATGGATGGACAGAGTGACAGACTGGGTTCGAATGACATCTATGTCATGGATATTCACTGGGGATGTGAAAGTGCTAAAAACTTACCTTAAATATCTCACTTGATGGCACAAAACAACAACAAGGTGATGAAGACCAAAGTGTCCTGGCAAATAAGTGTGCCCTGGCTCTGCTGGACAAATGTTACAGTGAGGCTGTGTCAGAACATCTTAGTCCTGGTAAGAGAAAGGAGCTGCTGTCTCCTTCGGAACATGGCTATTACACTGCTAAAGTAAAAGCATGTGCTTTGAAAGTAGAAGATATCTGGTCTCCACTGTTTAAAGGGATCAGGTGGGCATTGAGGGAACCTTCAGGCCCCAGGAGGCTGCATCCTCAAAAGAAGGGAGTTATTTGCCTGAGACCAAGAACGGGGCTGGATCCCCTTCCAGCCCCTGCAATACCACAGGATAAAGGCACACGTATGGCTGGAATTGCTAAGTTAAAGTTCCTGGCGGCAGAGAAAGTGTCCTCAAAAGAAGAATCCTCAAGAGTAGTGGATCTACTTGAGGGAAAGCTCTTCCTCCCAGAAAGGCCAGGAGGTCAAAACCTGTGGCTGAGTTCCTCACCCAGCGAACCAAATGCCTACAGCTCTGGGGAGACCCTCACCAGCTAATTAAATCTAAGGCTGCAATTAAGACTTCATCAGAAGAGAGTGTCTCTTGTCTAGATCTTGCCTGCCTTCAGCCTGACCTTTGTGAATGATTCCTTGATGTTCATCACTGTTCTGACTGCTTGACCACACTTCCTGGATCCTCCCTATCTGATCTCTGAAAGTACTGACCTGGTTTGACCTGGAGACTATCTATGGACTATGGCTTTGGATCTCCCCAACTTGACTGGCCCGAATTGTTGGAGGGATTCTATTTGTTAAGTCTCTGCCTGTTTTTAACAAGGTGCTCTGGCTGGCCTAGGCTTCAGGGACCAGCTTGTTGAGAAGCAGGCCAGAATGATATGGAATGTTACTTTGCTTTCACTCTGTCATCAAATCACTTTCTACGGGATTAGCAAAATCCATGACTCCCTTTTGTTTATTCGTGTGAGACTAGAATTTGGGATTTATTTTTCCAATTATACATTTGCCATCTACAGTATTTATCATTATGCAAAACTTATTTTAAAAATAGTTAGCTTCCTGCACATCCATGGTGACAAGAATTTGACTCTCCATGTTGTTGAAATATGTTTAGAAAAATATTCAATTCTATATCCTGTGATTATTCTCTTTCTGGCTATTCCCAGATCAGACATTTTGTGTAGGATCTCTTGACAGACACTTAGAAGTGTTTCTCATTAGCATCATGTGAGCTGTCCCTATTACTTCTCCGCTTTTTAGTTTACACAGCCAAAAAACTATCTTTCAAAGGAATCATATTTTTATCACATATGTTATGAGAACCCACCAGTCTGGAGAATAGAGAATATCAATTAATAACACATATTATCTCTGTCTGACCTTGTACCACACAGGCTATAAAAAGCACAGGGTTAGGGCCCCCTGCTGGAAGCAGCATTGCCTTCCATGCCATAAGACCATCCAGTTGGTACGTTTAATGTGGGTCATTTTTATGTGGGGTTAATATTGCATACTGAGTCTCTGTTGTGTTTTTACATTCTGCTACTTTAATGGAGCAAAAAATAATAAATAAAAAATAAAAACAGCAAAAAACAAAACACCAGCCATTCTAGTTCTCCTTCTAGCTGTAATCATAACAGATAATTAGATGCTTTGCCATGAGCTGCTTTTTGTCATTTGTCATGATAAGCAGCAATGAATTTGACCAGTGCATCTGGTCAACTTTAAGTATTCTTGTCAATCTGATTTTAATCCTAGTGTGGCAACCATATTGTACAAAAAACAACACATTCTGGCACTACCTTACACATGAAGGGGCCAATCATAAGAACATGGGAGGCATTTTGCAGAATTATGTTTCCATGGGGTGGCACATAACAAATGGCTGTTGCTACTAGCTCCACTCACCCCTCCTAGTAGACAAAAAAGGGACAACAGTGTAGAATTGGAAAGATCCATCTACCTACTGACAAGTAATGAACAGACGGCTTAGTTCTTTTGCTTGACTTGGAGCATATACCCTTCTGCAGATGGTGTGGTGGTCTCAGATGTTTTGCTTTCCAATTCACTTGTTAGCTAGAGTTGCAGAGAACTGGAGTCTTTCCTTGCCCCTACCTTTCCATTGTTGTTTTGCATTGTTAAAATTTTATAACAATTGAAAATTGCTTAATTTAAAAACTAATTGGACTGTACTATATACATCAAGGAGAGGAGAATTATAATGTTATAAGGAGTAGGTTTATCTGTCAGGAAGACTTGACAAGGTGGCATCAGTATAGGATATTTCCAGACATTAAAAGAGGGATTGGCAGTTCCTTAAACAAGGGGTGAAGCATTCAAAGGAGGGAGGGTTCCTTAAACACCAAAGACCCATGAAAAAAAGGGGGTATGGTTTATTTCTTGGTAGGGATCCTGTTGGTTCCAAGTGGCACATAACTTTTGCTTCCCCTTTTCCTTTCTGGTGATATATTCTTTTATCTACCAAAGAGTCTCTGTGCAAATTAATTACAGAACAAAGGCCAGTATCCTTGCATGGAGCTTTGTCAGAGAAGTGAGAGTGACTACACCAGCAGTGACAAACCTCTGTTTATTAAAAATTTCCTTTTTGAATTTGGGAGTGCGTGCAACTAGGGCACCACAAAATCATGTCAGGAGTACCTCAATTTTGCAACTGCTGGTGATGTAATTCCTGATTGGCTGGTGGAGCTCCACAAGAGAATACAGTACTGCCAATTAAAGCCCAAACTGTTTTAAAAAAGCAGTTATAGTCCATGAGAATTAAAATGCATCAACAGGACAAAATGGGGATGAATATTATTCAAAAGCTATTTAATTTATTTCATGTCAAGCTTTGACACTGCAAATGAAATAGGTTTGGCAGCACTGGAAATACAAGTGATAAATATTACGCTAGGTATGCATCTCATTTTAAAAGTTGGAGACCAGCAAGGCACAAAGACCCCATGTTTTCCTGAATATTTTTTTGCTATATATATTTAAAATTATGCTGGGACTCCTTCTGTGCAAAATATCAGATCTTCCTGTTTCCTAGTGACCAGATTATTAATATTTATTAATATTTAAATAAGCTTAGAAATATTTCCTTTAGGATTTGTACTTGCTGGAGGGGAGACTGCCCAGGGCAAAAACTTCCTTCCTACCTAGATCTATATGTCTAGGCATGGGAATATTAATCCTCTTGATTGAAAGCCAGCACATAATGATTTTATTTTACTAGTAATGAACATTCAGCATTCTGTTGTTGTAAAATATAGGACTGGAGAGACCTCTATCTATCCCCACATGACTGACTTGGCCATGAAGCTCTCGGGATGACTTTTGATCACTCACTGTCTCTAAGTTTAGCCTACCTCACAGGGAGCAGAATATATCAGACATTGAGTTCCTCTGGAGAAGATGTGGGAAGTACAAGAAAACAAGTGTAACAAACAAATAGGTTTCCAGGTAGGAAGACATTAACAGTGCGTTCATATCCCATATCTGTGGCGAGGACAAGCTCTTTTGTACCAAGTGCTCCCTTTTTGTGTGATATGCCCTTTGTCCATAATTTCTCACCACTCATGTTTCTCTAAGTGTACACAATAATGGGCTGCGGAGTTATAGCCCTCTGCCATGTGTTCTTACCATCTGATAGATAATCTTCCTATCTTGATTATATACAGCATGATGTTATGGGCTCTGTCATGTAAAGCCACATGTGACATAGCAATTCATAACGTATTTTCGAAATACTGTATATGAGGTATTTAAGAGTGGTTTTACCATTCTAGTCCCCACCACCAATGGGTTTCCATGGCAGAGACGGGGTTTGAACCCAGGTCTCCTGTTTCCTATTCTGATATTCTCTCCACTCCACCAAACTGGCACTTGTGTTTATATACAGAGATAAGGATATGCTATGATTGGTTATTAAGTTATATTATACAGTACTTTATGCCTGTTACAGAAATACAGAGCAGTTGTCAATGTAGCAGTCATTGACAAAATTTGTGCAGATTTGTATCTAATGTGTAACTGGGGAATGACTGTGGATTGGAGGTATTGGCTAAGGCCTAACTAGGCTTCTTCCCTTTGCTGCCCATCTCTTCTCAGGGAGATTTTGAAGTATTCAGGCATGTGTCACAATAAGACTATAGGCATTCGATGCAATATCTGCTTCATAAAGGTAGCCATTCTGCTGTAGATACATAGAACATCCAGCGACATTGATATTCAATGAAGAAATGTGGGAGCTTCCCCGTCACACACATTAACTGTCATATTTTTCTCTAGTAAGAATTTCTAGTGCCAGAGATTCTGTAAGCCATACTGAGGAAAACTAGGGGGAAGGGGGAGAGAGAGAATGAGAGAGAGCTGAGGCGGGTTGGGGATGGGGGCATGGGGAGGAGAAGAGAAGAAAACAATGTTATACATATTTTGCTAAATACTCAAAGCCGGTCTTGTAGCCAAATTATCTGTGTAGTGCTGGCTTAAATGGAATTTCTTCCTAATTCACTTGTAAAGACATAACACGAACAGGAAACAATTCATTAACAAACACTCTGGTTCAATTAAATAATGGATGAAGGTGGCCTCTTTCCAAAAGTCCTTGTAAACAGCGTTTGTATTTTTAAAGATCTAAGCTAACAGATGAAACTATTCCCACTATGAACAGATATAATGGAAGATGCCAGACTAAGGTTAAGGGAAGTGAATTTCTCAAGGAAAAAAACCCTTTGAGCATGTGCATAGATTCAATTTCATGAGCACTTGATTCTATTACAGTCTCCCTTTTCACAGACAATGACATCAAAAAACACAGTAAAGCACAGAGCTGTCAAAAGGGGCATTGGCTGGGAACCGCTGTCAAGAGCAATCTGTCAGATTTTAATTATTTCTCAAGACTTGACCTAACAAGCTAAGAAAGGCATCTGACCGGCAAAAAGGAAGTGAGATTGCTAGTACCAAGAGCAAGGGCTGCTGCCAATATAAACCATAATAGATTGAGGCAGAGGCCTCAATATAAATAAATAGGATAAATAAATAGAATACTCTTAGCTTTAAAATGTGGTTTTTCACCTTCCAGGTAAACAAAGGGCTTCATGTTTCCACAGTAAAATGCTGCGATTTAAAGCACATATGTTGTTGCTGGTGTAAGTCTGTGCCAAAAAAGAAGATGCTTGAATTTATTTATTTTAATGAACCAAATGGTATGTTTCAGATAATCTGTTATTAGAACATGGTGGTGTTTCAGAAATGTGACTAAGGCTGTTCGGGAAATCACAATTGCAAATGAAGTCTGTGTTTGGCTTCCAAAAAATTAATCATAAAACAAAGCAGGCTTTGGCAAACCACAGACTCCACGAGGTGGGAAAAGCTCCTGCTGGGACAATCAAGCATTTTCTGCATTTAAGGAATTCCCTTTAATAATTATGGGTTATCTGTAACACACAGTTTAGTCCTTTGTCACAATCGGTTGTGGCGTGATGGATACAGCAGCATGCTCAAAGCGCAAGATCCCTGTAAGAAACACCTTATAGAATCCCCCCCCCCAGCACCACACCACGTCCCAGTGATTCCAGAAGCAGCTGCTTTCCACAGTTTAGACTGCATCACTTAATATACATTTGCACTAGATTTTCTGTAGGAATCCACCCACAATCTGTCATTCCAATAGTGATGCCAATGCCAACCCTACTAATCCCCTATCCTGTTTTGTGCGGATGTCTTTGGATTAACATAGGGATTGGCACAGCCTTCCTGTAGTTTTATTTGATGTAGATAAGCTGCACAATTTGTATTCCAACAGACGACAAGCTCAGCCCTGCATGCTAGAGCAGAAGGCGGCTTTCTCAGCTGATCTCTCGTTTGTGCTGTCCACCTGTATTTGCAACCATAGGAACATTGTCAGGCTTTAGGTTGGATGACCACACCAAGTGTGCCGAATTACACAGAATAAAATACACACCATTTTGGATAATGCAAGATGGCATTTTTAACCTTCAATATCTGGGCCCAGGCATTTCTGCCAAATCTTCCTTAAAGTTTTCAGAATGTTTTCCCCAAGCTAAACTGATAATGGGAAATACTTTTGATTTCAATTGTTGCACGTATAGTACTTAAGTAGTTTTTTGCAGTTCAGCCTTACGTGGGTTGGCTGATATGCAATACCAGCCCTGTTGTAATACCTATGCATGTTACTCCTGAAGAGCACTAGCTTTACTAAACTGTAGCTAGTCTCTTTAGTTTTAGAAATAGGTGGATGCAGGAATCAGCAGGTAGCAAACAGGTCTGAACAGGTGGTATGAAAGTCATGAGTCTGAGGTGACTGGCAAAGCACCAGGGCTTGAATTTTCATCCATCTGAAGACATTTTAGTTGGTCAATCATATGTATATTTAAATAGATCAAGGAATTAAATTTACTTAGAAATTCAACTTAATTTCAATGTCATAGTATTCATTTGTGCTATCATACAGAATAATGTAAATAGCATCCAACCATTACAATGTATACAATGCACACACTGATGAGGACATTATATAATACAGTGGTACCTTGTATAAAGGAATTAATTCATTCCAAATGAAATTATGTTAAGCAAATTTTCCTTTATACAAATTTCCCATAGGAATGCATTGAAAACAGAGTGAGCCCATTTTTATGTTGTACAGATTCGCCCCCTAGGCGATTATGTTAAGCAAATTTCCTCTATCTCCAGAATTTTATGCTGTACAAATGTTTATGTTCTACAAGCTGTTTGTTATACAAGGGTCCACTGTATAAGGATAAATTATATAAGGATTTTTTAAAATGCTGCCTACTCCATAGTTTTAGCTAAGAAAGGACTTATGTGAAATTGGCTGCATAAGCAATCATACTGTAAACACCTGTTTGTTCTATTAAATCCCTGAAAATGTATTTCCTAGTATTTCTGGAGATGTTGAGAAATGGAACTCAGAAAGATAAGTTTCTTTGACTGAACCCATGAGGGCTCCCTGGGTGACACAAGTTTATGTTCTAGCTGTTTATGTTCACAACACCTGTGTTCCATTAGAACAGTGGTCCCCAACCTGGGGGGCGGGACCCCTTGGGGGGGGGTCAAATGACCATTTCACAGAGGTCACCATGAGCCAGTGAAGAAAAAAGCACAAATGGCTTGAGTCTGGAGGAGGAGGGGGAGGAAGTGGGGGGAGACCTGAGTTACAGCTTGATAAGTTGGAGTGGATGTCAGTCAATGGCACCGGAGGCCACAATTGGCTGAGGTTGCCTGTAGAGGGAAGTTCTCTGTGTCACCTGCAGCAGTGGCCTGCCAAAGCGGCCTTGTGGCCCCTTCCAAGCAGGGCAAGGGGTCATCACAACATGAGGAACTGTATTAAAGGGTCACAACACTAGGAAGGTTGGATAAGAAGATGTGCAGCAATGTTGGCTTTAAGTGAATCTTCCAAGTTCTTAAGTATTTCACTTGCCTTGAAAGCTCTGTTAGGGTCCCTACAAATCAGTTCTGACTTGACAGCAGAGAACCAGTTTTTATTTTTATTTTTAAAAGGTAACCTTTCCACACTTAGCCCATCTGTGAAATCCTCTTAAGTTTTAGTTCTCAGACTTCTGTTCTAAACATGTTCATATCATTAGACGTGGCACAAGCCCACGTTCTGTTAAATACAATACGGTAGTTAAGTAGAAACCCACATATCAAGGAACAAGACCTTGCTGAATGCCCACCAAATGTATTCATCTTTTTAAAAACTGTTTTTCCACAGCACTGATAAACAGCACATAGGCAGCAGTGGAGCAAGAATGTGCCTGAACTTGTTAACATTATTTTTGTTATCACATGCTGGAATTGAACCTAAAAAGTTATGTGACCTGTTAAAAATTTCTTTTGGATTCCAGACACACCTGTCTAATGTTCATAAAATGCAGCGTGATTTGCTTTGAGGGTTATTTCTATATTGTTTGTTGTACTTCATGCCAAAGAGAACGTATAGATTTATGAAGTTCCTGATGAATGAATATAAATTGAAAATATGAAGTACAGATGCTCTTGGTTTCATAAATGGCTAAAAAATGGATCATGCTTTGCATTTGTTTTTTAACTCTTTTTATTAAATTTTTGTACAGCAAAACAAAATATAAAATACAAATGTAAAATATATAAAAATGAAATAAAATTAAACAACAGTGCTCCCCTCCACCAACGGGACCTCTTAAACAATATTGTCCCTTACTGTATTATCCTCCATTCTAGAACTGAATTGATTGTTGCACTGAAACTTTATTTTGCACTGGAACTTTACCTATGCTTTGCATTTGTACATATATAATTATCCTGGTGACAGAAAACACCATACATGCTTGAAGAAATACATATGAATATGATGCCACAAATGCATTCTAAGGAATGTTTCAGCTCTTCATACCAATATTGTTGTAAGTTGCAAAAAGCCTGATTAAGCATCCTCCTTTCATGAATCTAAGTATGAAATATATGTTCATAATTAATCCATCTGCTTTCAAACTCAGGCAGCAATTTAATTTATAATCAGAAGGTTTTGGAAATGGGTTTCTGAAAATAGATTTAATGCAAGCAATTAGTGTTTATATAATATTATTCATTATTTTCCATTGCAAAGTGGCATCATAAATAGTTTTAGATGGGTATAGGATGGCTAGTTATGTGCACAAATGAAATTTTGCTTGTAATTGTCTAGTAGTTTTGTACAATGAAGTTGTTTATATACAAATTGTGATTTATGGGACATCCTCTAGGAGCTTTCAAATTACATCATGGCAAAAGTACAATAACAGGACAATTTAGCTGTTGCACCTAATAGTTAAGAGAACCAACTTTCCTTCCTTCCTTCCTTCATTTCTATTTCCACATCTACAGCATGTGTTGTATAGTTTTAAGACACCATGTAACCTTTGCCATGTGGCGACCTTATGAATAAGTTACCTCCAAAATGTCCTGTGCTCAACAGCCTTGCTCAGCATATGTACTTTTAAGCAAGAGGCCAAAAAATGGGAAATTATATAAGAGTAAAGCAATAGAAACAGCATATATAAAACACACAGCAACCAGATAAAATCAGATTAAGACTAAGTAGATAAAAACTCTGCCCCAAGTAGTTGATGCATATTCTTCTTGTAACCACAATTTATCAGCTCATATCATACCACTGCACCTTCTTGTCCAGGGCATCTCATAATGGTTCTCTGTTCATGAACAGTCCCAGCCTCCAGGCAAAGGAAGTGTAGGTTGTAGAATGTCTGCCCTCAAAAATAACCTAAATACTGTATGTGAAAATGCAAATCTGATCAGTATCACATTAGTTACAGCTAGATTTCCCTTTTCAAATTGACGTCCTGTATGATCTTGCCTTGCAACTGAGATAATCCCTGGTAGGTTTTCTTCAGGTGGCTCCACTTACTGTGATTAGATGGATGTTAGAACATAAGAACATAAGAACAGCCTTACTGGAACAGGCCACAGCCCATGCGGTCCAGCATCCTGTCTCACACAGTGGCTCACCATTTGCTTCAGGGTATTCCCAAGCAGAACTGTGGCCACCCTCACTCAGGGTGGCCACTCCTAGGGAGGCGCGGAAGTCGGTAACTCGCAGCCGCGCCTTCTCGGTTGTTGGCCCCTCCATATGGAACCATCTTCCGAGTGAGCTGCACCTTGCACAGTCCCTGCCTGCCTTCAAAAAGGCACTAAAAACTTTGCTTTTCAAGGAGGCATATGGTGACCTTTTTCCTGCTTATTTTTTTTTAATCTGCTGCTCCCTGCTGAGGGTTCGCCCTCTCTTGCTACTCTGCCATTTTATTTATGTGTTGTTGTCTGTTTTGCTGTTTTAACTGTTTTTAATCTAGAAACCGCCCTGAGTTCCATTGTGGAAAAAGGAGTGGTATAAAAGTGTTCCAAATAAATAAATAATAAATAGATATCTTTACCTGCTTATGATTCCCTCCAAATGCTATTGAGAGATATCCTGCCAATCTCTCCAACCCGGAGGTTGTCCTTAGGCATCTATAGTGATAGCCATTGATACCCTTGTTCTCCATGAACTGGTCCAACCCTTTCTTAAAGGTGTTAAGGCTGACAGCTGTCACCACTTTTTCTGGCAGGGAGTTCCACAGACTAGTGATCTTCTGGGTGAAAAAGTACTTTCTCATATTTGTTTGATATCTAGCACCCCAAAAGTTTCATGGAGTGCCCCCTAGTTCTAGTGTTCTGCGATAGGGAAAACAGCTTTACCTTATCTACTTTGTCCATACCGTGTATGATCAGGTCACCTCTTAGGCACCATCATTCAAGAGTGAAGAGGCCCAGCCATTGCAGCCTCAGATGATAAGGAAGGTGTTCTAGTCCCCTAATCATTCTGGTTGCCCTCCTCTGCATTTTCCATTTCCATAATATCCTTCTGAAGGTATGGTGACCAGAACTGTACACAATACTCCAGATGGGGTCCCACCATAGATGTATAAAGAGGCAAAATGACCCTTGCTGACTTATTTTCTGTACCCTTCCTAATGATCCCTAGCATTGAGTTTGCTTTTTTTCACTGCTGCGGCACACTGGGTTGACACCTTCATTGAGCTGTCCACCAGGACACCAAGGTCCCTTTCCTGGTTTGTTCCAGAGATTTCAGACCCCATCAGTTTATAAATGTAATTGGGGTTTTTTTTGGGGGGGGGGCAACATGCATCACTCTGCACTTGCTAATGTTGAAACTCTTTTGCCACTGGTTTGCCCACTCCCCAGTGTCAAGAGATCCCTCTGGAGTTCCTCACAATCTCTCTCAGTTTTTACTACCCGGTATAATTTAGTGTTGTCAGCAAATTTGGCTACCTTGCTATTTACTCCTACTTCTAGATCATTTATGTGGTTGAATAGCAAGGGTCCCAGTACTGAACCTTGGGGAATCCCACTCTTCACTTCACTCCACGTGTTCTGCAGTTGTATCTAATGACAGAACTTACTCCCAATGGAATTGTCACTGGTAATTGACTTATTAGGCAAACCCTGCCCCATATTTTGTATTACCTTGATCTGTCAGTTTCTTGCTATGACTACATTAGTTAAAATTATGTGGTCCTGAAGGCTGCCTGCAGCAACAATAGGATTTCTCGGGCCCTTCAAAGCATCCGCCATATTATCATGCTCCCAATCTCTGGCGGGGCACACTCACTTAGAACATGCAAGTGAATGGGCTGAATGCTTGCTTAAACAGAAGGGGGGGATGTCCATAGGATTTTTTTTTCAGGAAAGGGGAAAAACTGTATGTTAGTATGGTCTGGATGTGTAGCATGTGCCACTACAACACACGTACACATGTCCATCTGTGCACATTAAAACAAATAAATAAGCAGCCAAATGGTTGCTACTTAGAGCTTTCTGGGAACCAAAGGCCATACAAAGGTGCCTGCTTGCCGTGGGACTTCACCTCAGCAACAAGGCCTTTTAGACTCTTAGTGTGTCCCTCAACTGTGACTCACTGTCTCATTCTGTGGCTCCTGGTTAAACTTTGACAGGTGCCAAGTCTCCTTGCCTGGACCCAAAGTGCTTTGTTTCACCAGTTCATTTATGCATTTATACTACTAATACCAACTACGACAGAAACAGGAATTATTTTTCCAATGTAGCTTCACAACATAAAGTACATGTGCCTCTTGACATATCATAGGTAATATGTGCTTTAATGTCACAGTGTTAATGCATGAAAAAGCAGAGCTTGGAGAAATTACTTCTTTTACTACAGCTTCCACAATGTCCTCCTGAGCCACCATGGCTTGCAAAGGGAGACAACAATGTTAACTGAGTCAAAGCATAATCTCAAAGAGGCCATTCCCCCTCTATCAGTGGACATCATCAACACATTGCTGTCAGAAATGCAAAGAGAGGTAGAAAATTGGTACCTCTTAAGAGAAGGATGATGCTGCTGCAAAAAAGTAGCATTAGCAGATGTACAGTATAGTCTCTAAATCCCATGAGGTACTTCTTTCCCTCTAGTCAGCACTGGTTAGGCATCCTCTTGAGTACAGTGCCCAGTTCTGGATACCACACTTTGAGAACAATGCCAGCAACCGAGAACAAGTTCAGAGGACAGCAACAAGGATGAAACCAAGCCCCATGAGAAAGGATTGGGGATATTTAGCCTTGAGAAAAAGAAGATGACAACTTGGAGTAGATATGATAGCACTTCTCAAGTACTCAGAAATGTCGTCATATAGAAGAGGTGCAAGATCTGTTCTTGATCACTCCACAGGACATGCAATGGGCTCAAGTTATAGAAAACCAGTTTTTGGTTGAATATCAAGGAAAACTTCCTAACAGTTAGAACAGTAGGGCAATGGAACCAATTACCTTGGGAGACAGTGAGTGCTGGAGGCATTCAAGAGAAATTTGGAGAACTATCCATCAGATATACTTTGGTTTGGATTCCTATACCGAACAGAGATTGGACTCAGTAGCCTTTATAGGCTCCTTCCAGCTCCATTAGTCTATGATTCAAAGTTGGAACAGTTCTCCAATCAACTTCTCTTCAGGTACCTTGTTTTCATTGCTGTCTGTTTTATGAAGACCATCATAATCATTGAGGAAGACTTTGTGGAATTGCTATGACTGTGAAGAAGCTAACTGATTCAGTTTGAAAAATCCAGGTTACCAAACAGTAAATAATTACAGGAGGGATGATGGGTAATGAAAAGTCATAAAGGAACCAATATTGAGATATAGTACCTGCTATTTAGAGCTTTGTGGGAACCAAAGGCTATACATGGACTTCACCTCAGCAACAAGGCTGACAGGTTCCTATGATCCTTAGATGAAGTGAAAAACTAGTAACGGGTCCTTGAAGAAGATAAGAAGATAAGAGGGGCATTGTTAGATCAGAACAAAGATCTATCTAGGCATGCACACAGTAGTCAACCGGTTTGAATGGACTCAGATGGCAAGCATCACATGATTATAAGTGGTTAGATCATGACACTTCAGAAAAAAATGATATTAAATCTTTACTGTGTTTTAGTCTAAATTATCTCATTAAAAATGGGTTATCTAAAATGCAGCTGCAAATACTGAAATACAATAATTTCCTTTCAGGGAACAAGGAAAAAAATGTTCACGTGACGCCTTTAATGAGCAAAAATGCATCGCTTTCATTCTCCTTTTCTTTTCTCCCCCTCCCTGTTCAAAGCCTTTTAGCTCTTTCTTGTTTTCGTTCAATTTAATACACCATCTGTTCATTTCAGGCATAGTATTTTCAGCTGAGGTGTCAAAAGAAAGTGCACATAAATCATACATTAGCATGTTTGAGGCAAGTAGTATCTAGAAGAGGCAAATCTATCATGACATTTTTATTATTCCTCATATCTTTTTTAGAATGCTGGGGTGAGGGAGAGAGGGGATCCTGATAAGCCATTTCTATCTGATATTTAAGCGCTTACTAGTATAGCTAGGCAGGGAGACATTTTCTTAGTGACCTTGGAGACAAATGCTAGAACTTTATTGATTATTTAAGATAACCCAATACAAAAGTTAAAAAGCAACACCACACACACACACACACACACACAGAGAGAGAGAGAGAGAGAGAGAGCAGAACAAGGCTGAAAAAGATCAGCAACATACTGCAGGGATGTATACAAGAGAGCCACCAAGGAATACAAAATAGGCAGGCTAGGCAAAAATGATAAGAGAAGGAAGATCTCTTAATATGTTTAACTCTCATTATCAGGAGTCAGGATATTTAAAAAAACACATTGGGTATTGCCAGAGCTATGAATGAAGTTTAGGATTGTGGTTAAGGTTAGAATTGGTGTGACATGCACATCTCTTGTAAACAGTGGAACAGTAAGCTGTTTATAAATGTAGACCTATTTATGCTAAAGATCCCAAATGTTACGTTACTGTTTCTTGGGTACTCTAGTTTAATTGGAAGTAAATAGAGATTATTGTATGTATAAGGTTGTTACTATAGATTTGTATTTGTTCAATATATAGCACAATGATTTGTGGGTATTTTTGGTGTGAAGTGTTGTAAAATCTAGAACTGTGATGTTGGGTGGCAGCTTTGATACAATAATTTATTTATTGCAGGCAAAAATCAAAGGGGAAAAAGAAAAGACACAAAACATGTGGCACCTTAAAGACTAACATTCATATTTTAATATAATGTTTCATGGGCATGCCCACTTCTTCAGACATATAGCAACAGAATGAAGAAGTGGACGTGTCCACAAAATGTTACATTAAAATATGAAAGTTAGTCTTTAAGGTGCCACATGTTTTGTGTCTTTTGTTTTGTTTGGTTTTCTTTGATTTTTGCCTGCAATTCTTGAAAAGACTAACATGGCTACCCACTCTTAATTTTGTTTATGATTTTATTTTATATGATGTTAATATTGTAGTACAATAAGTTTCAGACTGAGCAATAAACATACTGATTGATTGTAATTGTTCAGGGGGGAAATGAAATCTTATAATTAATAATTATATGCTATTTAGTTGCTTCTGGCTTCAGGCAACTCTCCCAGGGTTTCATTAGGTACTCGGTCTTGGCTTGTCAGTGCCTCCTTCTGGTGGTGTTCAGGAACCATAAAACCTGCCCAAGGCCACACAGGTGGCAAGGTCTTTAATATTATTGCAAGACTAGCCAATAGGCAATTCCTTCATAGGGCACTTAAGAAAAAATGAAAATCATGGCAAGCTTATTAATTATGCATTCTCCTTAGCTTTCACTGGGGGACACACAAGCATTTCAGATTCCTAACTCCTAGCTCCACATCCTGGTGCTCTAAATGACTTAGCACTATTTTAGAAGCAAGTCCTAATTAAGTAATGAGACTTAATTAGGGCTTGACTACATGTCATCATACTCCTATTTTTGGCTTTCTGGAAAGTGATTTAAAAATTTCCAACTACATGACATACAGCTAAGCATGCATTTTTGGAGAGGGGCTGGGAAAAAAAATCCATGTGGGGGTTGTTTATTTTAAACCAATTATTTTGGCATCTGTGATCACCAGTATCAGAGTCAATACGGTCTATGGGGGTCTGCTGAGTTTTAGATGCCAAAAACTCCATGGACATGGGGTCACAAAGGGTCAGTCATGACTGTAACAATGCAACAAACACACACACACACACACACACACACACACACACACACACACACACA
>JAHTLZ010000237.1:53580008-53603552 GCA_023846285.1 Phrynocephalus versicolor
CACACACACACACACACACACACACACACACACACACACACACACACCAGGTTTTGGACTGCAGAATACCCTGCTGTTTGAACTCTTCCTTTTCCCCTTATCCATTTCTATTTTTGTGCTGTATCACTGTGGCACTCTGCCAGTTAAAAATGTATATTTTAAAAACTACATATTAAAAATGTGAGGAGATGGGGGGCAGGCTGCTGTTCTTGATGCTGTCACCTCAGCAGCTGTGCTAAAATGTGTGGGTCTCTGGTGAACCGGTAAAGAGAGCCCTGAAGCTGACTTCTCTGCCATGGAGCACAGGTTGCTTCATGTCTTGCCAGAAACCTGCTCTCCATTCTTCCCTGAACGGATGCAACTGAATCAATCCAATCTAGCCACTTCCTGGAAACTTCCCCTTGCCCAAATGTGGGACTGCACTCTCCTTCTTGGCTCCACAGAGCTGCCAGTGGTTGGAGAAAGCAGGGTGGCTGGTCTTCACAATGAGGAGAATCTGCCACTACATGCTTAGTCTCCTCATGGCCTGAGAGAAGCATTCATTGACTGGAAGGCTAGGAAACAGGCCCCTTCCCCATTTACTTAAAGTATAGAGGCAAGACATGGTAGGTTGCAGGAGGTCTCCCTAGTCTAGCTTCAATAAGGACACACAGACTACTAACACAGAACCATGTGATGCTGTACAGTATTGGTTTCTGAAAACCCTGAACCAGCTGCTTATTTAATTCGACAGTGTAGCCATGTTTATTTAGGACTGGAGCTTCTCTGTTGACTTGTAAGTAGAAAACTGACAGAAACCTTCATTCCTGAGCTAAATAGCAAGGTGATCATTCCTAGAGTTTTGAAGCCAAATATAAAACACGATGGGCAAAATACAGCCCACAGGCAAATATGATGTTCACAAGACCAATTGTGACCCTCAGTCCCTGCCCCACCCTACCGAACAAAAACTATTTTTACTAAAAAGAAGAAAAGAAAAGAAAAGAAAAGAAAAGAAAAGAAAAGAAAAGAAAAGAAAAGAAAAGAAAAGAAGGGGTGGGGAGAAAAGGCTGGTCATGCAATTTTGCCAATTTTTACCCCCATTTTTTTTACCCCCATGACCTGTTTTTGTCTACCAGCTGAAAAAAACAGACCCATACTCACCTTAAAACAATTTTGTATACCTATAGCATGCTCCCGCCTCCCCAGTTCTAAGGGTGTATTTGAGGCAACAGACCTCTTGGAAGTTTTCTGTCCTTGATATGAATGAACTGCAAAGGGAGCAAGAAAAGCAGAAATCACTGCTTGGAAAAATAATATGTGATTCTTGCATGCCTGTCCCATTTTCTGTACTTCTGTACTTCCACAAAGAATATCCTCTGGCTATGAGGTTTAATCAACTGCCATCAAAACCTGAAAATATTAAGTGTCACATCACATTTAACTAGGAAATCGCTTAATCTCTGTACTTTTCAGTGCAAGGGACCCTTTTAACTCTTCCCATCAAAATTTTTTAATGTTAGTAAAACTAGGTCTTGTGGTGGGTGAGACCACCTTTTTTTTACTCTTATGACAAATTCAGGTCATAATAGATCCATGCCTGTTAATGATTCTAAAAGACTATGTGCAGTATAACATACCTAAAAGAGTTAATTGCATGCTGCAGCACTCTTTCTAGTTGCTAGGTAACAGTGGCTTACGTTTGCTCCAACACAATCTTTCTGAAGTTAATAGTAGGGGTTAAAGTTGAAGGTAGGGTCAATAGAACTACATCTGTTTAGAAATCCTTGAAAAATAATAATAAATGTTCTCTTTGCTAATTTCTACCCTACTATTTTAAATATGATCACCCTAATCTGACCTATTTATTTTGAACAGATGTCTTAATCTACTATTTCTGCATATCCGATATTATTATATGTGCAGAACCTGTGTATTGTTTCTGAGTCTCACAAGTAATATTATTTTTATCTGTGCCTTATCTCTCCTAAGTGGTGAGATACTGCAAGCATGCAAAGTCTCTGTGCTTGGTTCCCTTCAGCAAAGGAGACATTTTGACAATACAGTATTTGGTTTTATTTACAATTGCACAAACAGAACATGGAGGGAAACAGGTAGCACAAATAGAACACTAATAGGTGATAAAACATTCCCAGCCCAAGGAGCCCAAAACCTCCTTACAGGTTTTTGCTCAGCACTTTCTTTCTTTTCTCTGACTCGGTCTCAAAACTATACACCTTCCCTCTCACATACTCCAGATATACTGTACTGTATGTCAAATGATCTTCTCATACAGAGATCAAGATGAATTACATAATTCATGACGATGTAGTGGGAGATTCTACACCATGGCAGTTGATAGTCTGAGAGGGGAACAGAGCATCACTCCAACATTACTCCACTCTATTACTCCAGAGATAAGTGCCCTCCTGGAATAAGTCTTGTTGAAAACAATTGTTGTATTCCTTCATTTAAGAAAGCTGTGAGGGTTCAGTCTTAGCCCAGGCGTCCCACCCTTCAAACTTTAAAGAAGGCATCTCTCGAAACGAACAAACAGAACTTTTATTGTGTTCATCAGTAACAAAGGAGGTTTTTTTTCTTGCAACAGTTTCAACATCTTTAACATCTGTCATTAATGGGTTCTTTCCACCATAAGTAGGGGTTTCTAAAATGTGATCAAATTCCCCACCACCACTTGTGGGTATTCTGCTCCACCACGGCTCTCCTCCTCCTCCCTCTCCGAAAGCCTCAGCCCCTCCACCTGTATCCCAATCTCCTTCATGGAGGGTTGGGATTTTCCCACTTGGATCCCAACTTCCGAAGTGGATCTGGGACCAGGGGGTCTCCGCTGGGGTGTACGTAAGGGGTAGTCGGGTCTCTTGGTCAGGTCTTCCCTGGGATCCAGTGTCAAAGCCTTGACTTCCCTCCGAATCTTTACCAGCCATTCTTCCAACTCAATCTCCTTGTGAATCTTCTTGCGTTTCCGATTATACTCTCTGTATTCCCTCTCTGCCCAGTAAGAGCACTTCGGGCAGTGTGCTCTGTGTCTGTAGCTTTCAGCCTCTTTGTGGGGCATAATCATTTGTTCCCAGTCTCCCATCCATGGGTTCTCCATCCATACCCACTCCCATCCTTCTGGAAGCTCCCGTTTCGCTCCCTTTTTACAAGTCCCAAACCCCACCTGCACTGGAGCAGATTGGTCAGCCATTCCCGCCAAGTCTTTCTTTTTACTTCCGGCTTGCCCCGGGTTCTCTTCCTTCTCCTTCTCCTTATGCTGCTCAATAGTCTTTAGGGCATCATAGTACCCCTTCAGCATCATAAACCTCTCAACAGGTGTCACTGTCATTAGTTTCTCTGGCTCCCCTGGCTTCTCCATCCTCTCAGCCGGACGTGCAGGGGTCCCTCTCTTCCCATCAGAGAAGTTTCCCTCACAAAAGCATCAAGAATGTGTTCTGAGCCATTACCCTTATTTCATCAAGTCCAGGGCTGTGGTCAGGTATTTTCTTACAGCACAACCTGATTAACAGTGTCATCCCATAATAATCAGACACTCAGAACTTTGTTTCCTATATTTTCTTCCTTAACTCCACACAAGTCTATCTGTCAACTCTCAATATGTTTCCACTTCCTCACACTTTGCCCTGATCTTTCGAGGGAGATTTGTCATGACCCCTAGATTGGAATCACCATGATCATCGCCACCACATTCAGGCCTTGGGATGCAAGGAGAAGATAGAGTTGGAGAAGAAATTCCCCTCAGCAGAGATTCCATAAAATCCACACACACACCAGATGTCGAAGTACATGAAGGACTACGGGGGGCCAATCTGACACCATTGGATACCTCCACCCTCAGAACCATCACAATCCACATAAAAAACCGGTGAAGCCAATCCATATGAAGATGGATTGGAGGAGGAGGTCTTCACTAGATGGGTGGAACTGAAAAGAGATTGAGCTGTAGCCCCCTTTATGGTTGACCCTCCACTGCCACTGGAGAAGGAATAATATTTAAGCTGAAAAGACAGTGAGCTGTATAGCTGAACAAGGATTTGACTCCATTCAACCCTAGAAGTTGAGCCACTGTATTATGCTATCTACCTGCATGTCGGTTTTCCTGGCTCTTAGGAAAGAGATTTTCTCTGGAAACTGAAAAGACTTTTTAAAAAGGAAGAACAAATCCTTAACAACAACAACAACAAAAAAACTTATTGAGTAGCTGTCCAGTCATGCTATGCTGTCATTGTGCTTTCTACGGATAAATTCTCACAGAGGGATTGGTATATTTAGATGTAGGCATTCTGGAATAAATCCTAGTTTCATTGGAGGCTGTCATCCATCATGGGTGGTAGAGTGAAAGCCACATCAGCCAAGTGTGTTTGGCAAAGCAATGGCAAATATGATAGTCATATATGCACAGAAATATTCATATGCACACATACACAGAGGACATCTGATTCATTCAAATAGTGCGTCACGCCATCCCATTAATGCATTCCACAACTCTGCCATAACATTATAAATGCTCCTGCATGCAACTGCTTCCCAAGATGTGTTTGCACAAGGAGTGAGCAGCTGGCTTTTTCAGTCACATTCATTCTGTTCTGTCTACAACCCCATACTCGCTAAAAGAGTTTGTGGCCCAAATGTGGACCATTAAGGAGAGAACAATAAATCTGTCCTCTTTCTCCTGCCAAGTAACAAAAATTAAAAGAGTCATGGAGGCTGTATTCCACACTTCTGTGTAAAATTTTCACTGCATATGAGAAAGAAATCAGCAGAAAGAGATTACAGAATCATAGAATCATAGAGTTGGAAGAGACCTCAAGGGCCATCCAGTCCAACCCCCTGCCATGCAGGAACCCCATCACAATATTTCTGACAGATGGCCATCCAGCCTCTGCTTAAAAACCTCCAAAGGACACTCCACCATTGTGAACGAGGATATTGTACAACCAAAAGAAGTAGTAGTAGTTATTTCTTGTCTCCCCGAAAAGTAAAAAAGAAACAACCAAAAATAGGTGATGATGTGAAAAGAGAGAGAGAGAGAGAGAGTGGGGAACCACAATCCTATACATACAGTATTTTCCCAGGAATGAACATCATACAGTGTAGTAAATTTTTGATAGGCATAACAATAAGTTTCATGGAATATATTTTTCTCTGTCCAGATCCATTCATACCCATTTACAAAGGCAACCCACCTCTCCACATCTAGTTAGTATTTCCTCCTTTTGATTGCAGTTACAGAATACAGATCTGCCATTCAAGTCCTCATTTTCAATCTACAGCTACTGAGTGAAAGATCTCTCTCCCTGCCAATTTCCACCACCGGATATAACAACAGGAAACAAACAAACAGACCTATAGGAACATGTCTATACTGGCTTTTTTGGTGTGCGCCAAAAATGGGAAGATTATTTAAACACTGTTAAAACTATGCTAGGTGATACCTTTATAGGCTGCTAGTAAAATAACAACAAGCCAATTGTGAGCTTTCAAGGGCATGCAACACTGTTATTGTTGATGGAACTTCCTAACTGTGGCATTATTAATTCTAAAATATTAAGTTTCTCCAATAGCTGGGCACTCTCAGCCCTGACACAAACACCATCAAAAAGCCCCAGAGGAAAATATATTGTTCAGTTTCTCAATTTAAATGCAAGTGTTGTTGTTGTATCATTACAGACGTGACCGACTCTTCGTGAGCCCATGTCCATGGAGTTTTCTTGGCAGGAATACTGGAGTGGCTTGCCAGTTCCTACTCCAGGCACCTACAGTACCTGGTATTTCCTGGTAGTCTCCCATCCAAGTACTAGCCAGGCCCAACCCTGCTTAGCTTCTGAGATCAGGTAAGATCAGATGAGCTCAGGGCATCTGGTTTCAAATGCAAGTGTAGGGGCTAGAAAAAATATATATAAATAAGAACATTTCTTGAGGTTGTGGGTGGAAGAAAGAGTTAAGTTACTTTCCAAATTCTGAACTAATACTCCTAAATCCTTATACATCGGTTCCCCAAAGAAACCCAGATCTTTCAATAACACTTAAATGCATACTTATACACTTCTCCAAACTGGATCCCTCCAGATGTGTTGGAATGCAGATGTCAACAACAGTGACCCCTGGCTACCTGGAGATGGAGGAATCTACAATCCAATAATTGTTTAGTGATACCTAGACCAGGGAAGGCTTCTCTTTTAAATATTTGGTATAGAGATATAGCATAGGGACAGTCTCACATGAAAACAACAAAGTGGTAAGCCTTTGTACCAATAATTACATGCAAAGTTCAGTGACACATTCTACCCATGAATAGAAAGTTTCCTACTTAATATACCCTTTCTGTCTGATTTAATAATATGCTAATGGATAATTAAAAAGAGGAAGGAAATAATGTCTATTCTGTTAATTACTGCTCAGAAGGAGACAGTGAAAGGGGGCAAAACCAGGTTACTCTGTCCATGACCACACAGGAGTTAATCTTGGCTTGCTGCATTTCTCTATATTGGAACCTGACATTTAAATTACTGTTATGGTTCTCACAGAGATATCCTGGAATGGTGCCATTAAAATGCCCTCACATAACACAGCTTCCCTTTTCTTTCTTTACCCCCCAGGGTATCACCTGCCCCTTTCACTAGAATTCAAACCCCTTTTTAAAAATGTTTTAGCAAGTTAAATAGAGCTGAACTAACAAGACATGGTAACATTCAAATTAGTGCTGCATCCGTTTACAGCTATAGCTTACATTGGGTCCAAGATACAGATCCTAGAGAGCTCCTGCCGCCGCCGCCACCTGTGCAGCATTACCTTCCTCATGCACAGTTTAAAGGGAGGGTTGGGGTTTGCTAAGGCACCAATTAATAGCTCCTGGGCCCTCTAGTTTTTCTTGAAATGAGTCCCCCACTGTGAGGGTCCCTGGCCACCATATTTCCATTCTCTTCATTTAAGCCAGAGCTTGTTCTCTCTTCTGTGTCTCTCCTCCCACCCACCACCCACCCCCATGCCAATAAGAGGGTTTCCTTGGTATCTTTCCTCTCTTCCTCATCCCTGCTTTTTCTCTGGGCACCATCATCTTCTCCCACTCCCCAGTCCAGGAGTTCTCTAGAGCTATTCATTCCCACCTTCAGGTAGCATTTTCCCTCTCTCCTTACTCTTAGTCCACTCAGATTCTTCACCCTCTGCCTCTCATCCGTCCTTTATATCCTTCCTCTTGCACCTTCTCCTCTCCTCCTCCATCTCCTCCTCTTTTTCTGACGTTTCTTTTGTATTTTGACCCTCCTTTGCACCAATAGTGTCTTTTTCTTCCCCTTTGGTTTAGTCTGGCCCTCCCTTTTCCAAGGAAGAAGGGGCAGCGCACAGGTTCTTCTGGTCTCCTTGCTATTTAGCTGCTCACATATTTATTTATTATTTATTTATTTTTATATTTATATACTGCACCAATTTCCCGAAAGGGAACTGGGCGGTTCACAAAAGAACACAAAAAATCCACAAAATAATAATAATAATAAATAAAATGGCAATAATAATATATTTATATTAAATATGCTGATTGCTTTTTCCATATACAGCTAAAATGAAGGCATGCACCCAGTTGTGACTGGTAAGTGGTGACAGAGCTGCTACATCCTCTCTATGGATGTGTCTAAGTACCTCTGAAGAAGCCTTCATCTATGCAACTCTAGTGATGCTATTGCTTTTGATTCAGAATATTAGCAACTTTAATTCAGAATAGAGTATTTTAAAACAGCTTCCTTGAGCACCAGGAAGGTATAAGAGGCACTGGGAAAAGAACAGACCAAAATATGTCACAAATATAATGCAACATCATAAAACCAAATAAAGGGCATCAGAAGAGGAGTCCAAGTTAACCATCAACCTGATTGAGAAAGCTATAATGCAGTGATTATCAACCTTGAGTAACCCAGGTCTTCTTGAACTGCAGCTCCCCAAAAAAGTTGAGTAATGGTGAATGTTTCTGAGAATTGCAGTCCAAAACTTCTAGGTTACCCAAGGTTGGGAGCCATTGCTATAATGGATGAGCAAGTAAATAAGTTCTAACCTACCACCGACAGTAATGTCATCAGAGCAAATTTTAGGGGGTGGGGAGAGGAGTCATCCCAAACACTATGAAGGTTTTCTCTTTTTCTGGATGACCAACTTCCCCTTGAAAAAGAACCCACTGGAAAACTCCCTCTGAATGTCTTAAAAACAATCAAGGCAGTTGACTGAGAGTGTGCAATTCTAGCATCAGCCTGGGTACTACGTGTGCCACTAAAGGAAGAACAGGTGCTGTGCCAGATGCAGTGATTCAGTCTGCCTCTCCAAGTGACTATTGCAGCAGTCGAAATGCTCCCAGTGACGTCAGTACCACAAGGAAAAGGAGGGATCCACTTACAGTCTGTTGCGCTAATGTTTAGAGTGCAATGAAATAAGCGCAATAGTGTGATCAGGAGCTCAGACAAAACTGAAATGCAGCTGCTGTTATTTTATCTACTTATTTTTTTTAAAAAAAATCTGCTTCCAATGCATGTGTGTCACTAAAACAAGAGCAAAACCATTAATATAATAGTGTCATAATTGTTTTTTTTAATAAAAGTATTATAATGTTGAGGCAGGAATGACAGATGTGGCTGCAGCTGCCCCCTGACTAAACATCTTTTTATTGTCAAGGGTATGCTGAGTTCAGAGAGATTGTCCCAAAGAATTCCAAAAGCAAGATGTAATTGAGCTACAATTATCAAGATGGGCAGCATGAATGCAGGAAGTCAATACTGGCAGTGGTGGGTGTGGTAACCCATCTGGAATGCACTGGCTAGGGAAAGGCTAGTGATAGGCATTTAGCAACACGCAGAGATACACACACTTAAAGAAAATTAAGAATAACACGCATGCTTAAAGAATACACATACTTAAAGAAAATAAAGAAATTCCCAGGTTTGCTTTCATCAAGGACAACATTAAATCAAAATTGTATTTCACCTGTAAAGCCCTGAACACCTGGGGTCCATCTTACCTGAGATACTTCTCTCTTTGGGTATTTTATTATAGTCATTCAACATTTCAAATAATTACTCAAGCCTGCCCTCTGGAGTCTAGTTTTAGAAAAGAAACAAGAGAGAAAATACTGTACTCCAAATAATTGTCCCTACATCCCCATGCATAAACATGTACGTGTGCGCGCATACACACACTCACAGACACATTTAAACTATACTTTGTTGAGGAACATGTCTTCCTCCATCCTTTAGGATATGCAACCTGCATTAGTGCACAGGTGGCATTAGGTGCAACCTGTGACGGTTGCAAATGGGGTTAACATCAAATCTTTAAAATCAGTAAAATGCCCAAAAGGATCAGGCCAAGCCCAAATATTTTGGGAACTGGGTAACAGTTGTCTCAAGATAAAGGGGGAAACACCATTAGCTGTGACCTTGGTGAATGCTGGGGAAAAGAAACAAGTTGATGATTTCTTGCACCTGGAAGGAATGCCCAGAGCAGCTAATTAACCAGTCTTGGATGGTACAGCTAAAGCCAATTAAAATATACAATATGATTAGTAGAGCAATCAAGACCATTAATGAGGGGATGATGGGCCATAAGGTGGAATGTAACTGGTCATTATTTTGGGAGTGTGGCTTTAGCTATTTATTCTGCACTGCATATTACCAGCCATGGAGAACCCTGTACACACTTGTACGTAAAGATAGCCTTAGATAAGTCTTTTATTGTATTCTGTGGGAAAGCCCTACAATGCTTTCAGCTCTGCAACTATATTTGTTCTACATAAGGGGTCCTCAAACTTTTAAAGCAGGGGGGATGGACTATACAGTGTTGGGGAGTGGACTATACAGTAGCACCCACGTATCCACTGATTCATCATCTGCTGATTCAGTTATCCGTGGATGGTGAGCAGCAATACAGGGGCTGCAAAACCCAGGTGTGCCTACCTGGGACATTGGTGGCAGCAGAGGAGGAGATGGAAGCAGCCTTGCGCCGCCCCCCCCACCTGCAAGAGCGGCCACAATGGAGAAGTAGCAAACGGCTGCGTGGCCCCACAGAGCCCGCCCACCGACGAGATTGATGGATGAGCTGGTGGGCAAGGGAGGGCTGGAGACAAGCAGTACAGTGGGTGTGGAGGGGAATCAGGGGATCCCGCTGTAGCCCTTCCATTCACTGTCCCCGCACCAGCTCACCCCTTCTTCCCTAGCCTTGGTCCCCCCCCCCTTCAGCTTGCTGCAGCCTCTGGCCAGGTAGCCGGGGAAGGCGTACAGAGAGTACTAATTATCTGGGTGGGTGGCAGGAATGGGGGACCTAGCCACAGCCCTCACCCTTTGAACTGCCAGTGTACAGCCAGCACTGGGATGCGGGAGGGGGAGTTGGGGAAGTGCTGCAGCCCACTGCTTTGAAATGCTGTTTCAGTCCACCGGGCTGCTGAGGGGGAAGCCACTACTGCTTCCCCAGCCAGCGACAACCGTGGCCAGGTGCTGGAGCGGTGTGTGTGTGTGTGTGTGTGCGCAACTGCTGGCTGTCCGGACCCAAGACCCTTGCAGTTCTGATCCACATTTCATCATTTGAGGCCCCCTGTTCTACATGATAATGCTTTTTGTATATCCAGCTGAAACATTTAATATTTTAAGTTATTATGCTTTGCTACTTTTAAATAAATTTATGCAATTTTATACAATTGGTAGTTGATCCAAACAGCTGGAAGGGTACTAAGTCTGGTGTCCTAGATTCTCAGAAACTTTGCAACATTTTTGGGGGGGGGGTGTTAAAGTTACCCAGCCCTGCCATGCAGCCCAAATAGCAACTCTTCAGGGCTTTGCAAAAAAAAAAAAATGCATTGCATCTTCAATTCTTCTTGAATCAGGGGAATTCCTACTAGAGCCTGGAGTGGTAACATAGCTGTAAATTAGAAGCAGAGTGTTTTGTCTGCTAGGGATTTCAACAAGAGACAGAAATTGCCTCAGTTACATGTAACAACATACCTCTTCCCTGCCTATGCACTGATATAAAACTGAGGTCGTGACAGGATCAAAGGAGGCCAATATGTTCAATATATAATTCATGGTGTATGTCTAGATCATTGCTATTGGAACATTTTTAGAGAAATGTGTGTTGGTATATTGTTCCTGTCTCCTCAACCAAAGCCTGGAATCTAGTAATATAGGAACACAGCCATATATGAGAAAAGCAATCACTCTGGAGTGCTTGCATGTGTAATGCCTGTTTTTTTCATTACAGTCCATTAGTCTGTCAGTATTAAAACATTTTGTCCTATTAAAATAGGGCAACCAATTTTCTTTGCAATTTAAGACGAGAGTGACACCTGGTGTTCAGAATAAATGGCACACTGGATGCATTTGCCCCTGCAAGCATAGTGATGCTCAGTGTATTGCAAACAAAGGCTTTTACTTTATATGGGACAAGAGATGCCTCAGGTTCAACCTGGAATCACAAACAGAGGAGGCACTCAAGTCCATGTTGCAAGTATCTGCTGGTTTTGGTCGTTGACGGTAAATAAAACTTTCACTTTCAGTATCTGCTGCTGGAGCCCACCAAAGAATTCAGAAGATCAGCCTACGCATTATACAGCAAAGTCTTTCATAATGTGAATCAGGAGAAGTCTGGTTCATGCTTAAAAGGTTTTCATTCTTTGTGCAATCTCTTTTGTCTCTCATTTGGGTAAGTACAATACAATACAATACAATATTTACACCCACAGGCCCAACCAATAAAATAAAAAATATGTGTAGTTTTAAAAGGATAAAAGAGTAAGACCATTACAAAATTTCAAGATAGTTAAAACAGTTTAGGTAGTAAAAATGAATTACACAAACATCATGCAATTCATGATTATATTAAGAGCTAACAGAGGCCAAGGTTGTCTTCCATATTCTTTGGGCAGAGAAAAGAAACTTGGCCACAGATACAGTGGTCCCCTTGTTTGTATCACTTAATAAATATTTTAAATACCAGTTCAACGACCTACCTGGGAAGACACTCATTATAGGCTTGAGTAATTTAATACGCTCATTTCTATAAAAATTACAAATCGAGCTCTTGAGAAAACATGCTGATATTTGGGGATAGTCAGATTTTCCAGATATCGAGCACTTTGCAAAATTTTAAAGTTTAGTCCAAAATGCAGAATGGAGCAAGTTTTGGAGCAGTTGAGATAGAGTGCTGAAAGTGAATATCCCTAATCTGCTTTTCTAGGATAGATTTAGCTGTCTTGGGCTCATAGGCATAAAGAAAATCAATAGATAGCCCTAATAGGTGCAGTTTAGTTGGAAAAGCTTTAAACCATTAGCTATTGTGGACATCTTTTTGTAAAAGGCACAGATATCCCATTGAGGTGTTGGCATGTGATACCTTAATCCAGTATCTAAGAGCGTAGATCCAAGCAACACATTCTAGTGATGCAACGCCAGTCTCAAAGTCGAGTGCCAGGTGGACCAGGTGTGACTTGTTTTTGGCAAACATTTTGCTAACTGATTGCAACACATTTTCAGACACTCCACCTACTCAGCTTGCAGACAGTATAGAAAAATACTGCAATAATATAGATGATATCAAGGGTCAGAATAAGCTAGACATTTAAAAGGAATATGTGTTTCCTAACATTAACTTATATTGGGGAAAAAGTTATACAGGTGTAAATGGATCTGGAAATAAATAATTTAAATGAATTGAAACTTTCCTAGTGCCCCATTTCAGGTTCAGAAGTTCCCTCGGCCTCCCTTTTGCCCAAGGAAAGTCTTTGGGAGTCTTGGGACAGGACCAAGTGTACGGTATAATAGTAAAAATAATCACCACTGGATCACTGCCACCCATGGTCTTTTAACATGTGCACTGCACCAGGGGCTCTTTGGATTCTGGCCAAATACTTTGCTGTAATATGTTAAGAGCTGGTAAAAAGGGGAATGTGCTTTAAATACATTTGAACATTTCACCTTAGTATTTGGCAGTGCTTTCCAAGTGTGCGCAAAGTTCTCAATCACAAAGAAAAGGAAAGAAAATATGAAGTAAAGAAAAAAAATACCCTCTGGCCTTTATATAATTATTAATACCCCAAATTATCTTGGAATGTCACTCTGTGAGAAATAGTTTCATTGGAAAAGTCAGTATTCTACATAAATCAAACTAACCGCATTAATGAAACAAGCCCTCTAACCACTACCAGTCTAGTAAGTCACAGAATATAAATAATTAACACCATTTATGAGTTTTCCTTGTACTGCACATACACTTTAGTTTACTTAAAGTGATAATAAATATTATGTCAGAAGAACCTGAAACAGTTCAAAATTGTAAGTGTAGAAAATAGCTCAATTAAACAAAGGGGGAGGGGAATAGATTGAGACCTTGCTGATTATTGCAATTCAATTTTCTATGGTAGTCTCTCCTTCCACCCCTGCTTTTTCTTTCACTAGGATTTTCTCTTTTGCTTTGTTTTCTCTGTTTATTTCTCTTTCCTTTGTGTAGACATTGGCATATGTGTATACACCAAACGTATCAGCAACACATATAGACTTTATTCCTCTGCAAAAATGGAGGTGTAGGATTATTAGGCTGTTAAAGCCGGCACTTACCCCCATGATTTTACAAAATTCTGCATCTAACTGAATTTCCAACTTTTTCAGCCTTCTATTCTTGGTATCCAGCTCACATGCCTGGGATCAGTAATTTTCCACTGAGTATTTAAAAAAAAAATTTTTAAAAAAATTCAATTGAAAATAACTGTTCCTAGGCATGCGAGTTACAGGCTTAGCTTCCCCAAATGATTTTTGGGAACCCCTTGAAATTTGGAAAGTTTTGGGTTTCAGGGAACAGAGTTATTAAGCTCTAAAGGAGGTGCGGGATTACTTAATGGAAGGACTGTGTCTGGCACGCTTTACCAATTATAGGATTAATTTAGAGCTTCCCCCCAGTGCTCCAATCCACACTCCTTCAATTAAGTACCCCTACAGCCCCTTTGGAGCTTAATAACTCAATCCTCTGAAACCCAAAACTTTCAAAATTTCGAGGGGTTACAGGGGAGAGGTTGAAGCTCCCCTGCCATTTCCTCTAGAACAAGTTGTTTCATTTTAGAGGGGGGAAATGGCATTTCATTTAGTTTTGTAATGAAACACTGGCTGGTGTTTCGCTTCATTTTGAAATGTTTCATAATCTTACGACAGAATGAAACTGTGTGTTGTTTTGTGTAAGGTGCCCATCTCTATTTGAGAAGTAGGAATATCTTCTCACACATTCATTGATAACAGTCACAATGTATTTGCTGAACTTTAAGAAAGGAATTTGAAAACCACTAACCTTCTTTTGTTGTCTGGAGATCTGGTCTGACAATCTTTACCAGATTTGCCTCTTGGGTATTTGGTTCTCCTGAGCCTTCTGTTTTGGTATGGCCACCATTAAATGGCCTCAGCTGCTTTTGCAACATTAACCCTTTGATGTTGAAAGTGTAGTTATGAGATGTTAAGACTTCAGTTAGACCTTCACAGATAGGCCACCTGTGACCACAGGGCATGGACATTATGACAAAGAAAATATCACTTTTTCTCGTGGTTGCAGAATCCCAATGGCCCTAGTACAGGCTATAGCCATAGCTGGAAAAGTTACTTTTTAAGCTGTACCCTCAAGAAACTGGGGGAATATGGGTGTCTACGTCACAAAACTAACTACAGTTGTCTCCCACTATATTGTGGTTCATAGATGGTCCTGGAATATCATGGAACTGCAGTATATGAAGGCAAGGACTCCTGGGGCAAGCTGTGTGGGCCTGTTAGGGGTCTCCTGCACATACTTCAGGCCTGGTGCTGCCCTGAGCAGGCCTCTGACAGGCCTGTCGGAGGCCCCAGAAGTGGTTTCTGGTGAAGCAGAAGTCACTTCCGAAAAACCAAAAGTGACTTCTGGTTTGCCAGAAAGCACTTCTGAGGCCTCTGACAGGCCTGGGAAGCCTGTTGGAGGCCTGTTCAGAGCAGCACCAGGCCTGGGCTAAGTGCAAGGGGCCCCAAATAGGGCCCACAGTCACAACCCAACCCAGCATCCGCATAATGCAGATTTCCATTTATTGTGGTTTGGGTCAGGTCCCTAACCCCCATGATAAATGAGGAATTTCTGTTTGCATCTCTGTTACCTGAAATCAAATTAGAGGTTGTGATCGAAAATTGTTTTCTTTTTGTTTTTTGACCCACTAACATTTTAATTGTTGCATTTTAATTGTTTTTTCTCTATGGGTTATGCTATTTTCTGAAAACATTTTTGTAGGTAGTCCATGAAGTTCTAATACACTACAGAAATAAAACAATTAGACTAATGTGCAAATATATAGCGAATCAGATGTCATAGTTCAAGAAATACAATTTTTATCTTTGTAGTTCTTTAAAGAAGAGGTGGGAATGTTGGCTTCTTTTCAGTTGCTCTTGGCATTTAATACTGCTTTGACAGATCATCATGACTTCATTCTGATAGTTGACTGGAATGACCAGTTTTAATCAATTTGAAAATAAAGCTTCTTTGTCAACTAGATAGCAAATGGTGTAGCAGCTTGAAATATCAGTCATCTGTCTAGCTTTGTCTTATGCCATGGGTGGCATACAATTCAATAAACTCCATGTACAAAAAAGTCAGTCATTTCATAATTCAGTGGACAAGAAACAGCTGCCTAGAGAGCTTAGACGTTAAATACCAGCTGTTTTGTAACAGGAATGCAATTAAAATTTCTGTTCTGTGCAGTATGTCAAATTTCACAAAAATGAAGAGTAAGATATGTTTCTCTGAAATTATATCATCTTATCTATTATGCTAATACAAAACAGATATTTTCTTTCCAATGGAATAGGAATAGGAATAGGAATAGGAATAGGAATAGAAATAGGAATCTTTATTGTCATTGCCCCCTTGCAGGAACAACGAAATTTTGTGGTTGCTATATAAAACTCATTTAAAACATTTCACATAGATTTAAAAACAGGTACAACACATAATATGACATATAAAATGACTAAAATATGACATATAAAATAAGCTGACTTCAAAGTCCAGGATTTCCATTTAAGGCCAATATTGCTCTAAAAAAGAAGCTATTTTTGAGACGGTTTGTTCTTGCCCTCAGTACTCTATATCTCCGACCCGATGGCAGCAACTCGAAGAGGCGATGACCAGGATGTGATGGATCTCTTAATATATCTAATGCTTTACAGTGGCACCTGGTAGTATAAATTTGTTCTAGGCTGGGGAGTGAACAGCCCACAGTACTCTCTGCAATCTTTCCTGGCGAAAGATGGCGGCGCGTGCAGACGCAGCGGCTGGTTGCTCCTCAACTCAATGGGGGCATGCCATAGTGCACACTGCTAATGTAAACAAGATGCATAATTCTAGAGGGTGCTCTTACAATTGCTCATTCATATTGCAAATTGCTATGGGCTTGTTAGATATACAAACATAACAAGATCTGAAAAAAAAATCCTGAATACACTAGAAATATTTATATTTAAAAACATAGCAACAACAAATGGCACATCTATAATCATGGGTTTTCCTAATGGAAATGCAACATTCTGATAGCATCAAGTCACCTTTACCTCATAGTTATATGTTTGTCACAAATTCAGCTTGGAAGGTATTAGAATTGAACAAGTCTGAGTCTGGTTTTGTGTACAACATGGGAAAAGCACACTTTTAGACGACAACTCCCACAAAAACCCAACATTCTTGGCCTGCAAAAAAGTAACTTTTCCAGGCTCCAATTTTGTGATAGATTAAGGTGGATATAGATAGTCACATGCTTCTTTCATTCAGTTAGTTAATAAATAACTTGCCCAACCCATTCCATTCTGCTACTTCTATGTGGCTCTTGACACATAATCTAAAGAAACTGCATGGTTAAGCTCTAAGTATGCCAGAGAATAAATAAAGTTTTAATTCTTGGCAGAAGACTTTTCAGGGTGTGTAAAGTTTCCAAAAGCATTCCACAATAATAACACTAGAGATCAGGCAAGTGTGAAGTACTGAACCTGTTTTTACAGGCCACACATGGGCCATACGGCAAATGCAAGCTCTTGTGGCAATTGAATTATTTAAAAATATTTCAGTTAGAAAACATTGGGAAAATGTACATTTTGCAATTCAGATACTGAGACATTTTGTAATGGTACTGATGAGAACATAACATCTCAGGGACATATAATAAAAGTATATAATATGACTTATAAAAGTTCAGATAAAGTTAGGACCATGAATGTTATCCTTGCAGATGGCTTATTTTACTACATAGGAATTATGAATGATTTTTTCAAAAATAACCCCATGTTGAAGTGAGATGGGTGGGCTCGACAAGACAAATTCAGTGTATATTTTTGTGGGGGGGGGCTTCCTTCCCCCCAACCTTTCTTCTTCCCTTCTCCTCTTCTGCTTGGTCACCAGAGATCCAGTGGCTGGGCTCATGAAAGAGGAGCCTGCGGTACTGCCCAAGAGAGCTTCTCTTTGACTGTATGGGGAAAATAAGAGGCTGGCAGCCCCAGAGGCCGGAAGTGCAGCAGTAGTGACGTCAATGGGGTCTGTGGCTGAGGCATGCAGGAGGAGAAAAGTGGGCGGCGGCAAGGAGGTGAGCGGCAGTGTCAGTAAAAGGAGCACAGGAGGTGCTGCTTTTGCAAGACAGTGCTCGTTGATCAAGGCAAAATTCAACATACATTTTTGCTCATTTAGCATAATACTCTTAAACCAAGGTACCCCTGTACTTTTAAGAACAGTATGATTTCATTTTGATCAAACATGCATGCCACCGATCCACAAAAAATGCAGTCCTGTACATGGGCACTTAGAAATAAATTCCAGTTCATTGGGTGACTATAGAAATGCAACCATGGAGAGTATAACTTGCTGTGTTAATTAGCATCATTGACTAGGCTGCTGTGCTCAGAATAATTTGTCAAACCTTTTGAGTAACATCCATTGAAACACTTAATGAAAAAGTCTGTACTGTACATTACTGACTTAAACTGAACTTTATGAGGAAGAGTAAAGTTTTTATATTTTAAAGTATTTTTCAGGTAGCATCTATCACAGCATTTTCTGCTAGTTAATTGTATATATTCAAATGGAGGAAGGGATTTTTCAAAAATACCACCATTCATAATTCTTTGCAGTTATATTTAGGATTTCAATGATTAGATTCATGGAACTCAAGTCCTAGGAACTTTAATGCAAAATCTATATGTGCAATATAAATATATCTCACTAACAGTTGCATAATTGAATGTGTATAAATTGAAGGGTCATAAAAATAAAATGGCATTTTAGCTATGTGCTTTTGGCAGGGAAATAACCTACTAAAATGTGGCTCTGTTCATGCATGGAACACAAGACACAACACAAAGTATTCATTGCAATGTTCGGCCTGCAGCTAAAATTTTATATATATTTAAACACCCATACAAGTGACATGTCAAATTGGCACTGCGGAGGATATATAACAAGTAATGAGAAGGTATTTTACTTTTTGAAGCCTTTGTAAAATCTTAATGCCTGGTGGATGATTATAGGCTATATGGAGCTTCCTACTTTAAAATTCTTTGAAATTAATCCAAATTAATTTGCTTTCTTCTAATATCTACCCATATATATCAGCACATAACACCTTGTTTTATGTCCAGAGTGTGTATTATTAGGAATAAAATGGGAGATTATTGCTCTTAAAACCCTCTAGATGTATACATTGTGAGCAATTATAATTTTACAAGTTACAAACAATTGCTGTCAGTATCTGACATTGGCTTTGCTGCTGAAAAAGAAAACTGGTCGAAGATGGGCAGGAAAAGCTTTAGAAATTGGGGAAGATCTGCAGACATGATATGGAGGCACGGGCTAGAGCAGTGGCTCTCAACCTGTGGGTCCCCAGATGTTCCTGGACTGCAACTCCCAGAAATCCTGGCCAGCTTGCTAGTAATGAAGACTTTTGGGAGTTGCATTTCAGGAACATCTGGGGATCCACAGGTTGAGAACCACTGGGCTAGACTAATGGTGTGGCTCCTGTTCTGTTATAATGCTAGCAGATTCTCAAAATGTGCATGAGATCCCATATCACATAAATGAACCCAAAGTTAAATGCTGCTAAAGCAGTCCAAAAAGTTTTTCATACTACATAATCCAAAACACTGTGATAATTGTTACATGTTACTTACCATTCTGAACATTAATATGGTGTAGTAGTTAAAAGTGTTGGACTAGAAGCTGTGGGTTCACACTGAAGTACAATGGTACCTCTTAAAACAAATTTAATTCATTCTATGGGTCAATTTGTTTTAAGAAAATTCTTACGGAACACAGTTTCCCATAGGAATGCATTGAAAATGGATTAATCCATTCTGGAGGCTATGGGTTGCTTCGTTTTATGAAAAAAAAAAGTCTTATGAAACATAGTTTCCCATAGGAATGGATTAATCTGTTGCAGATGCTAGAATAAAGACAAAAATAACTAGTTTTTTCCCCTGGGTACACGTGGAACAGTTTTTTTGGCTTGCAAAGCACCCCATAGGAATTTTTTTTGTCATGCAAAGCATGACTATTCCCGGAAATGTTTTTCTTCCTACAAGTGTTTTGTCTTACGAAGCATTTGTTTTAAGAGGTACCACTGTATTGCCATGGCCAACATTCACAGATTACTGGCACTCCATCATCTCACATATCTCTAAAATCTTGATATAGAGGCCATGTCAGAAATGATGGCACATAACAATATAAATAAATAGTCATAATTTTAGCCATCCAGTTTCTTCAAAATATATTCACCCTGTGTGGGGAATTAGGAATGCAACTGGTTAAGCAACCCAAAAAAGATGTTCCTAAGCATGTGCCTGGGAATGTAACCAGTATGTTTCTAATGTACAGCTATTTGTTGCCAAGTCATACAACATGATTTCCCTTACGCAACTGGCAGCAACTGCGAGGTCACTCATTGATCTATGTGTTCCTTTAATGACTCACATTTTTGAGGAATCAGAGAATAACTGAGTTAGAAGTAGCCAATCCCCTGCTCAGTGTGTGTGTGTTGTGTCATTACAGTTGTGACCGACTCCCCGTGAGCCCATGTCCATGGAGTTTTCTTGGCAGGAATACTGGAGTGGCTTGCAAGTTCCTACTCCAGGCGCCTACAGCACCTGGTATTCCCTGGTAGTTTCCCACCCAAGTACTAACTAGGGCTGACCCTACTTAGCTTCTGAAATCAGGCGAGATCAGATGTGCTTAGGGCATCTAGGCACCTCCCTAGGAATCCAAATCAAAGAAGATATGATAGATAGTTGTCCAATTTTCTTTTGAATGCCTCCAGCACTTGAGTGCTCACCATCTCCCAAGCTAATTGGTTCCACTGTGGTACTGTTCTAACAGTTAAGCCATTTTTCCTGATATTCAACCTAAATCTGGATTCCTGCACCTTGAGCTCATTCTTATGTATCTGGCATTCTGGGATGATCAAGAACAGATACTGCCCCTCCTCTGTATGATTATATTTCAAGTACAGTGTATCTGGAAGTTGAGTCATGGCAACTGGAATTCTTTTTCGTGAGAGATTTAAATGTTTCGCTGCTCATCCAAACAGCTTTGTTAGTCTGAAGAAAGCTAGTTGTGAGCCCTCCATTTTATAGCTCACTTTGACCTCTTGTCACCTTGGTGTGAATTAAGCTCATAGGATGAACAATGGTCAGAATAGGCTCCTTGTGTGAACAATAGTCTCAGTAGCCATTAGGTGGACAATGGCCTAAGGTGCTGAAACCCATAAAGTATAGGTCGTTAGCTATGGCCTTGTTGGTGACACCTCCACTTGAAGGACAAAGGGCACTCATACAAAGATAAGGATGTACACATATTAGACAGAAAAGATAGGTGGTTTGAGAGAAGGGTCAGGGAAACCATTCCTGTGAGCATTGAAAACCCCTCTATCAGCAGAGGTGGGGGGCTCAGGCACAGTCTATCTGCTGCTTATCAGGCTGTGATTTCAACAATACCTATTTAGCACCTTCACCACCGACGGGCGGTGGCAGGGTTGGCCTGGCATATGACATGCTCCCTGCCCACCCCTCTACTTCCCCCTCCGCAAATTCCTCATGGCTGGTCCAGCAGAGGCGGAAGTGGGGGGCAGGGAGCATGTCGCATGCCAGGCGAAAGCTCTCCATGTGCCACCTTTGGCACGTGTGCCATAGATTCGCCATCCCTGATCTAATATCTGCAACTGTTTTGTTGTTTTGCCATTAATGTTTTTGCCCCTTTGTTACTCCAAAAAGGATCGATGCAAGTATCTCTCTTGTGTTCAAGTTCTGCTTTTAAATAACTGTCCTGCTTTTAAGCTGCAAGCTCTATATTGCAGTGGATAGCTTGTGGCTTTCTGGATGTTGTTGAACTGCAGTTCCCATCTTTCAGCACTGGTTGCAGTTGCAAGGGCTGAGATGGTTGCACAGTCCAAAACCATACAGGTGCAGTACTCATTCATTGCTTCTCTATGCTCAAGTCTAGGATAATGCTGCAACCAGCTGTATTAATGTATACTCTTGTGGTTAGTGCATTTAATTGTATTTGTTCAATTTAAACTTCCAGCTGTGCATTTTTATCTTCTAGGTACCTGAGAAGATTTTATTTTACCCTTCCAAATGTCTTTAGATGCTCAAGATGCTAATTCAATGAATGTTTGCTCTGTTCCTACACCAGATTATGAAGGCTGAACCTAATGGTCGTTGTTGGTTTTCTATTCAAGTCAGTATTCACTGTATGCATAATATCCCCATCCAATATATGACTGCTTGAGTGTGAACAGTCTTCATGCAAAAACCACCTAGATTCTTTTCATTGCACTCAGAAAATGAGGTTCATTGTAAAAATTAGGTTGCTGCAACAATGTATGCTCTCTTACCTATTTTCTTTTCTGCTTCAGGGTAAGGCGAGGCAACAATATATGCTACAGTATCCTATTAGGTACCATCTACAGTAGGCAGACACTCCCATAATGAAATGCAAGTGTACTGGAGCAGCTGCATAAGGCGGCATTGTATCTGGACAGGTGATGACATGTTGGTGAAGAACAGCACAATTGTACACGTATGCTTGATTAGCCATGTGTGGGCCAAACCTCTAGAGGTCTATTAACTAGCCGTTTACAGGCATGAAACTCCAAGATCTGTACTTGTGCTTTCTTGCTTTTATATACACAGAAACCTGTATTCTGCTTATTAAAGTAGGCAATAGAAAATAAAATAGAACAGCATCTCCATTTGTAGAACAGAGCAGATTTATTTTTATTTAGTCAAAACATTTCTGTATTCACCATCACTATAGATTTCAAGTTCATATACTGTAATGCAATGTAAGAAAACTAATATAATGCAATGTAAGAAAACTAAAGTCCACCAGTGATAACAGAAACCAGCAACATTGCTCAAAGAGGTAAAAGCTCAGCAGTACTGATAATATATAACAATTTGGATAACAGAAACCAGCAAGAAACCCAGACAAGACAAAGGTGCTTCTAGTCAGTCAAAAAGGAGATAAAGGGATAGAGATGCAACATATACTAGATGGAATTAACCCCCCTCCCACTGAAAAAAGAGGTGCATAGCTTTGGGGTGCTCCTGGACTCATCCTTGAGCCTAGATGCCCAGTTCACAGCTGTGGCCAGGAGTGCATTTGCAAAATTGAAACTAGTTGTCCAGTTACATCCATTTCTTGAGAAACTTGCTCTGGCCACTGTGACACACACCCTGGTGACAGCCCAGCTAGACTACTGTAATGCTCTCTATGTGGGGCTACCAATGGAAAGTCTCGGGAAACTTCACTGAGTCCAAAATGCAGTGGTCAGATTGCTAACTGGGGGGGTTACAGAGATCACATTACACCCTACTAAAGCAGAACCAATGGCTGCCATCAGCTATTGGGCACTATTCAAGGGACTGACCTTAACCTACAAAACACAAAATAGCCTGGGTCCAAGCTACCTCAAAGATTGAACCTTGCAGTATGAACCGGCTCTGGTGCTAAGGTCATCAGGAGAGGCTTTTCTCTTCATCTCGCCACCTTTGCAGGTGTGTCTCAGAAGAACACATGAAAGGGCCTTCTCTGTTGCTGCTCCCAGACTTTGGCACTCCCTCCTGCTGGAGGCCAGGACTGCCCCATCTCTGCTGTCTTTCCAGAAGAAGGCAAGGACCTTCCTCTTTAGGCAAGCTTTCCCTGAATGAGGGACTACCTACTATGTGACTTTATATGGATTACCATACATGATTGCATTGACTGATTTCATAAGAACACTAATGTTTTCCACGTTGCTTTTCATCCCTCATAATGGATTTTTATTTTCTTCTTGGGTGCTCTTTATAGCTCTAATGTTACCTTTTAATGTTCTAAGATGCCTCTTCAAACTCCCTGTGCTTAACATGAATATGTATTAAATGTTCTGGACTGTATATTGTCCCTCATTATTGTAAGCCACCTTGGGTCCTTTTCCAGCGAGAAAGGTGGGGTAAAGTATTCAAAATAAATAAATAAATAAATAAATAAATAAATAAATAAATAAATAAA
>JAHTLZ010000237.1:53606271-53629684 GCA_023846285.1 Phrynocephalus versicolor
GGCTTGCAGGAGTGACAGATGGTATTGAGGACTCTCTTGGCACAGGAACATGGTGTGGAGGCCCTCAGCAGGCTCTGCTTTTCAAGGCCCTTCTTTCCTCGGCCAGGTGGCTGATGTTGAGGAGGGAAGTGGGGCAGGTCAGGCAGCAGAGGAACAAGGGCCTGGTCCTGGGAGTCAGTAGGGGTCCAAGGCCAAGCTCACCACAAGCAAGGCTGGAAGCAACCTCTATGGCTCTCACCCAAGGCTTGCGGGAGTGGCAGATGGTATTGAGGACTCTTCTGGCATAGAGGCAACTTGATGACACATAACATATATATATAAAACAATGAATACTATGAAAAAGTTGAATGCATTTTGTTTCTTAAGTCAGGGGTCCTCAACTCCTGGGCTGTGGACTGGGGCTAGTCCTCAGCCTCTTAGGAACCAGACCACCCAGTACCTTAACAGCCAGTAGGGCTGCTTCTACAATATGCACTCAAATGGGTGCACATGCTTCTTGCCCATTCCGTGTGGTCTCCCTCCCCCCCACCCAATACTGATCCCTGGCGACAAAAAGGTTGGGAACCCTTACGTTAAGTACACCACATCTTCAGAAAGATAGAACTGAACAGTGATATAACCAGATTTATTCTAGACGAAATTATTTTGCTTGACACAAATTACTGATTTTCAATATTTTATGTTAATATTTTGTCTAGGAAATGGGAAGCAATTACTGTAAAGCAGCAGTCCTTTACATACTCATCTTGCATCCCATAGGGCTTATTTAAATTCCATAGGGCCTGTTTTCATTTTTTTTTAACTTTCACCATTTTCCTGTAGACATGCATAAGAATGTAAAGTAAATGATCTAAATGTATAGAAGTAAATTCCCTTCATTTAGGTGTATCTATAGTCTTCTGTCGCATTATAAGATATGGACATTATCTCATAACCTCTGAAATTTAAGATTAAAAAAAATTGCATGTTTATGATGAATGAAATTGTGCAATGACAAGTGTTCACCTGTAACAAATACATAATTAAAGAGCACGTAACTAATATGCTATTACAGAAGAAAAATCCACAATTTTCCATTGAGCAATATATTCGTTGGGATAAACCAAATAAGTAGAAATGTTTTTATAACAAATATGTGTCTATAGAGTATTAACTTCATGATTTGCTGAGAATTTACAGTCCTGGCTCAAGTCATCTGTTGCACCTGTGTCAGCATTACTGTTCAGTAAAGCAAAGAAGGTCTTGGGTCTTAACATACAAAAAGTTAATTTCAAATGCATTTATTGAAAACTACACATGTTTAGCGTAGGAATCTAAGGGATTCCTGAACAGTTTGTTTGCTCCAATTCTGTGGGAGGAGTATAATGGAAATAAGTGGTACTTAAACATTATCTCACATATTTGATCGCTAGTACACCTGAAGAATAGATCTGTGGATCCGTTTGTTGAATGGTAGGTCAGACCTTTTGTAAATCTACCAATAGGATTCTAGCTATTAATGTTTAAATGATTTATATTTAACATGGATTTTTACTCTCTTTTTAACTGCTCGTGTTCTCTTGTAGCTTTAATGTAATGTTGTCTTTTAATGCTGTAAGATGTCCCTCGATTCCCTGTTCTCAATACTTGAGTATGTCTTGATTATATTGGACTGTATATTGTCCCTCATTACTGTAAGCTGCCTTGGGTCCTTTTCCAAGGAGAAAGGCGGGGTAAAAATACTCTAAAATAAATAAATAAATAAATAAATATGTGGATATTACCAAGCAGGCAGAATGTAAAGGTAAGCCTGGTTGGGACCAAATTTCTTCCGTGCTTGCATGTACATGGGTCTGGAAACCACGGTTTGCTCCCTCCTAATATACAAGACAGCCTTAAGCCCACCAAAGTAAGTGCAACTTGCATGCAACAAAGTAGGATCAGGGCATTTGCTGCAGAGTGAACATGCAAATAGGTCCTTCTTTTCTCACAGGGCCTACTCAGAAATAAATGGGTGCAAGATTCTACTTCAGAACACTGATAGCTTTTTAATAGGTTTAAGTGTACTTTATGCTGGATTGTAACCTTCATGTTACTTTGCCTGCTATGACTTCCTCAAGCACAGCAGTGGAGCAAGGTTTTGGAGCGCTTGGGGAGAAAGTTGTTTTTGCACCCCTCCAGTCTTCCCCAACCCCATCGCATCCACCCAGCAAAGGGGGAGGGGGCAATCCTGCAGGTGTGGTGTGGGTGGCTGGATGTTTGTGTGCGTGCGTGCGGATAGCACGTGCGTGCCTTGCCTCTCCCATGGTGGGCCCAGAGCAAGGCGAGGAGGAGGAGGGTGCCGCAACCACCGCACTCCCTACACACCTGCCTGCCTGCTTGCTTTGCCGCTGCACACGGCGGCGGTGGAATAGGTCCCATTGCCAAGCCTTAGCCTGGGGAAAGGAGGACTGCTGTTGGGAGGGTGCATGGCTTCCTCCTCCTGCTCCCCCCCCCAGGCACCTCCAGATTGCTGCACCCGGGGCAATTTTACCCTTCTGCCCCACCCTCCCCAGATACACCCTTACTCAAGCATGGAACTTGCTTCCCATGAGTCTTGTAGAGCTTCTTCTGTATTTACCTCTGATCCGTGCTTAAGCAATCTATAGCCCAGTAAGGTTTGATATTCAGATAAATTCTGGTTTGCAGCCCTCTAACTCATAACACGGAGCCTGAGCTGTGTTATACAGATTAAAAGAGTTTAGTATGGAATAGGTACTTTAGTTTGCATAGTGTTATTTTTGTTTGTAAGTTTGTTATTTTCTACATTGGGTCAAATTAGTAGCCCTTTTAAGTGTTGGGAGACCCTTCCCATATTAGAATTAAAATCCTCTGTGGAAAAGGTTCTCTATCCTAGCCCTAAAGGCTGTTGGAAGTTGTAGTGTACAGTAGTGAGATACGGTACTGAGCATTATTGATTGAAGATTCTTAGTGCTCTCAACATGAGTATAGCTTCCCGAATTACTTTGTTACTTAAAATCTTGAATCCTATGTATGTTGACCAAGAGTAGGTACCCTTAAAGATAGTGGGGCTTCATTTCAAGTAAAAATGAGAAAGCTCATGCTGCAGGTTTGTAGAATAAATATGGCTTTAGTTTCAACTAATTACAGTATCTTGAAATTTTAAAGGTGTAGAATCAGTGGAATACAGTAATTCAAATGTTGACATGGGGGGACAGGTATTGAATAGTCTTGTCTTGTTTTGTTTGAATTTTAGACAAGTAGCATTGTTCTTTCTATTGTTACTTATTTTATATTTATTTATTACATAATTGCTGAACTTGTATATCATCAAGTACTCTAATACACTACCATCCAATGATGCAGTTATTAACCTCCTTGGAAGTTAACAACCAAGGCATATAAACTCCAAATAATACAATAGCAATTATAAACATTGATATAACAACAAATGATAAAATAAAACCACGTGACTTAGCAAATGTAAACCATGATTAGACATCAGATGACACTCATTAATAAAGGGAAGCTTTAAACTAAACAATTCTGTTTTAAGTAGCTTTTTAAGTAGCTTCTGAAAAAACTGGGAGGGAAAGTGCCTGATGAACTGGTTACTCTGAAGCTCCAGAGTCATAATAAAAAATGCCTGGTTTCTGGTAGTAACGTTCTTGGGTTCCTTAGACACTGTTGTTTTTAACAATAACAAGCATGATGGGTAGCTATTTTGAAGGAGAGACATTCCTTCAGGTATCGGGGGTCTGAAATCAGTTCGGGTTTTCTAGGTAGTAACCACCACCTTGAATTGAGCATTGAAATGAACAGGAAGGCAGTGGAGATGTGCCAGAACTAGAGATTATGTGTTCATATCTGTTTGTACTCGTAATCAGTTTGGCTGTTGCATTTTGAACTTGCTGAAGCTTCCACACTAGCTTGAATGGCAGCCCTGTGTAGGTAGAGAGCATTATGATAGTCTATTTTGGAGATTACTGAAATGGATTGTGCTTCAGATAATTCACATCAGAAGGATATAAAAGAATGCAGTGGTTTATTTTTAAATTCATGCCTGAAGCTCAAGGTCTACAGAATATGTTGTACTTATACGTCAGAATAGAGGCAGCTACCCTGGAGGCAATAAAAATCCAAGAGAAAATGAAAACAAAGAAATCAACAAACTGTCATTAACCTTGGATATATTACAAAGTGTTTATCAGATGGTCGATACTTGTAGGGATATTTTCGTTTTAAAACATACTCTTTGTCAGAATCTCATGTTTGTAAATAGTAATTCAAACAGTTCATAGTAGAAGCAATTTCTGTTGCGGTTTCTAAACTGGTTAACCATGTTTGTTGCTGTAACAACCCCAGAGTGGCTGGAATCCTGCCACTTAACATAGGAAGTCCCACTTGGAATAGGCTCACTGAATCAGGATATTTTTTTCCACCACATCTCCACCGATTTAATATGTTTCTTCTAAAGCTAGGCAAGAGGATTTCCATCAGTTAGTGTTATATTTATTGCTTGCGTGTGAGTTTCTTCTTGGAGATAGACAGGCTATAAAATAACAGAAACTCCTTCACTCATTAAGTTAGGAAGCATCTTTGACCCTCAACACGTACCCCCTGCAGTATCAGCTGGCATAACCGATGGCCAGAGATTGTGGAGGTCGTAATCTAAAAACACTGAGAGAACTCCAGGATGGCAGACAGGAATAAAAACCCAAATCACTACATAGTCCATCTAGTATAGCTAATTCCCTGACAACTCCCTCACACTGCAGGGGATTTCACTAATAAGAAATAACTGATGATTTTCAAATGATATATGAGAACACAGTCACTATGAAAGCCAGAGTACCAGAATTTTGCAGGGGGGGAAATGATGGTTGGACTATATGCATAAAATACAATTTGAATCACTTGAGGTATTTCAGCCATAGGCATTTGTGTATCCTTTCTGCACCTTTCCAAGGCCATGCCTACGCTTTCAACCTTTGCTTCTTTCCTCCTCTGGCTTCAAGTCCTGTTGTTCCCAAGGTCAATGTCTACATACTGGATTCCAGAATATAACAGTGTGCCCTGGGTTGAGAAAAGCCTTAAATCAAATCTTGGCTCAGAATTTTACACAGAATGGTAGGATTTAATTATGTGTGATATAAGATTGTGGGCTCACTTTTACAGTCAGATTTGAGATAGATTTTAAAAGTATGAGTGTGTGTGTGCGTGTGTGTGTGTGTGTGAGAGAGAGAGAGGGGGGGGAGAGAAAGAAACTTGAATTTTTACCTGATATAATTTTGTTGTGCCTCAAGTTGTCATGTGTACTCCTTGATGGTTTTTTTATGTGAAGCCCTGGTGTGTCATGTGTGTGTTGTGTCATTACAGTTGTGACCCCATGTCCACGGAGTTTTCTTGCCAGGAATACTGGAATGGTTTGCCAGTTCCTACTCCAGGCACATGCAGCATCTGGTATTCCCTGGTGGTCACCCATCCAAGTGCTAACCAGGGCTGAGCCTGCTTAGCTTCCGAAATCAAGCGAGATCAGATGTGCTTAGGGCATCTAACATTCCCTTCCCCTTGGTCTAGACAGGTTTCAATTCTCTTTATGTTTGATCAGCCGGTATCCCTACCTAGATGGAAAAGCCAGTTCCTGAAGTAGGGATTGCACACCAGCATTCCTTCTCTTTCCCTTGCTTGGGATTTAGAAGTAACATGATAACAAGTAACTAGATCACCTGCATTGTGTTATTTTGGGTGGTAATGTTGGCAGAATCATGGTCATTTTCCAAAATAATAATGAAAGGTAATATTACTTATATTAGTACACTAACATCAATTCATTATTTCTCAACATTATTTCTCTGTCAGTCACCTCAAATGCGTTTTTTAAAATAAAGGAGGGGGGGAAGTAATTTGAAAAATGACAGCAATGGGTAATAATTAATATGTCACTTTAGGGCAAAACATGTGAGTAGAGATTGATACATTATTCATTTGAAAAAGCAAGCTCTATTGTTCCTGTCTGCAAACATTTGTTTGAAATGTTCTCTCTGAGACCACAGTGTGATCAAGACTTGCTAACTCTTGGCAAACCTTACTATTGGCATTCTGGAGAGGCAAGGCTATCTTTAGAGCTGCTGTTCATAGGACTAGATATCATGAGACCATGAAGGACTGGTTGCACCAGTACAAACATTTTGAATGAGACTGAATTCATCATGTTCTGTAGTACAATAATGGGTTGGAAAGGAGGCTTAGGAAGCAATGATAGTAATTTGCATAATTAATATATTTCAATCCTTGTAAGCTATATCAGCAATGTAATATATCTCTCCATATTTTTGGTAATAGTTTGGAAAAGACTAAAAGGAACAAAATCTCATGCACATCTTTTCATAAATTAACTACTCTTTAAAATGACTGTCATTGTTTGAAATAGATTACTAATTTTCCCTGCATCTTTACAGATGAGACCAGCAATTTTGAATCCCCCTGTGAATAACATATGTAATGAATGAGTATTAAGACATTTTATTTTCCCAGAGTGGATCTAACTAAATTAATGAAACTGGCATGTCAGCATGACAGAAACCCATTAATGTTTAAATGAAGTTGCCTCCTGGTCAGCCTGAGGTTTGAACAATAATAGTGTTAGATGGGGCTGTTATACTGATTTTAATGAATGGTAATACTGAATCCTATTGCAAGTTGTATTTTTAAAATGCTCTTTTATTTTGGCTATCTTCCTTTTGCACACTAGCTTTGGAATTAGTATTATGAAGCAGAAACATTAGACTCTGTGCACTACAGTGTTCTCTTAAAACCAGCTATATTCATTTGTCTCATGGAGAAGTCTAGCCTTTGTGAAACTACCATCTTCTGAATTTTAATGATAGTAAACATCCATTGATTTCTTAGAAAATGGGAAGCTTCCATTCTTGGCAGGACTTTTGGGTTGAAGAAATCACTCTGAAAAATTGGACTCTTAGGCGGTTACTTCACGTCCGTTTTGTCTCTGTTAGTGTTGCGCTTAGGAGCAGTACAAAAAATGTGACTTCACGTCCATCGCGCAACTACTGAAATTTGTCTCGGGCTAAGCGCGATAGTACTGTACCTGGTGCTGGGGTAGCGTTTTCCCTTGTCACTCTTTGTTCCCACTTTCTGTTCCGAGATAAGACACTGTGTAGTAACAACTGTCACGCAACAAAACATTTGTTTCTCTCAGAAAACTGTGTCTGGGTTGTTGTTTTTTTTTACTTTTCAGAAGCGAAATATTGAAAAAAAATTTAAGCCCCCCCCAAAAAAAAAGAAAAAGGAAGCTAGACAAATCAAGTGTTTGTCACAGTACAAGACCGTGAGGTAACACTTGTCACGAGACAAGTTATCACGACCATGGGAACACTGAAACAGGTACAAAACCATGTAATCACAACCAATGCTGTCACGGTACAAAACTAGTCACGGAACAAAGAAGGACGTGAAGTAATCACCTTATAGCTCCTGAGGTTTTGCAGTTGTTGTTTTTTTGCTAAGACAGCATTTGTAGAGATAGCAGTGATGCTATGGGAACACACATGGTCTTATGTCCCTTTGCGGCAACTTTATGGCTTTGTTAGGTATGCTGCAGTTGCTACTAGAATACTGAGTTAAGTGCTGCCGAAAAATGGATGGGGAGGGGCCTTCAGGTGCTGAAGCTACACCCAAATTGACCATTGGTTCCAGCACTTGGCCCATTTTTTCGATGTTCTCTGAACTGATTGAGTGGATTGAAGAAGGGCAAACAGCAAAAGCAAGACTGCAAAAGAACAAAAAATTTAGTCCAATCCACTTCAGTCCAAAAGAATCTTGAAAATGCTCAGACATGACAGAAGGCAGTGTGTGATTATGTAGAGCCATGTGAGAGATCCTCATCTAACAAAAACATATTTGTGCTATCTGAAGAAAATTATTTCATAGGAGACAGAGTTCTGGAATGTTTTTTAATACTGAAATTGAAGAGGAATGCTGGTGCATTTTAAAAATTTGATGGCATGTGCTTTTGGGACTAGAGACAACACAGGTGATGCTGTCTGTTGGTGTTTATTGCGTATCCCTGGTTTAGTTGGAGAGTCAAGTCCTTTCATTGTTGTTTAGGCAGTAGCTTAAAAGTAGAGCCTCAGGTAGTTAAATAGTAAAGACTTATCAGAATTTTATCTTTTTTAGTAGAGCTTCGGATGCCAACATCTGGGATAGATTTGGCAGAACATGTTGTCTTATGCATATTCCAAATACTTGCAAAATTATTCTGCCATTCTGCTCTACACAGCAAAATTCCAGCCTTAATGCCACCTATACGTCCCCCTTCCCCAACAAATAGTGTAGTGCAGACTGGGGATGCTGCTGTTACAGTTCATCCCCCATGGGTGCTGGATTGCCCAGTGCTGATGTGTTGGAGAGAATGTTAAGATATCCTAATGCAAAACAAGAGTATTAGCCATAAATAAAGCTGAAAAATTCAAGGGGAGGAACCGAAAAGGTGTTTCTCAGTGCGTCGTTGTTGATATTTGGAGAGAGATAAATCATGGTTCACTTGTACAGAACAAGTGCTGTTTTATCTGTTTATATTCATATAGGAAAATGCAGATTGAAAAAATTATTCTTTTAGACAATATAGTGGGACAGAGCAGTGTTTGCTTCCATTATAATTTTCCTTGGGGGAAAAGGAGAGACTACTGGCAGGAATAATTGTGAATTATTTTATGTTAAATTAATCATTTAACATTAATTTTGTGAACGTTCACATCACCTTTCTCTATTTATGCTTGTGGCAGCTCACAGAGTCCATAAAATTGCAACAAACTCTTAACACATCAAAGTACTGTCACATTAAATTAATATACTGTTACAGCATAACTGCAGTGAAAAATGTAGACAAGTTGAAACCATCTCACTAGTATTGGCATTCCCTGAAAGCTGTTTTAAGTAAAAGGTAGAATATCTTTTTGAAAGAATGTTGAAATTTGGAAAGTAAGGTGCGTTCCTACGTCACTGAAATTTCCTAGCCTCGGAGCAACAATAGAGAAGCCCGTACAGTACATTCACTCACAGAAAAAGGAAAGATAAATGACTATATAACAAGTGTACCACTGGGTTTGTGGCCCAGGTGGGCCTGTGCCCATGGGGAATTTCACCCCATGTCTGCTTTCAGTGACCCACATCCATTTTCCAAAGTCATGAGCGTACATTAAAGGCAGCTGGAAATTGTTTTCTTGGCTTAATTTCCACAAAGGGGATTGTTTCCTAGAGGAATTGCAGTTGGGAAGGGAAAGATAAAACTCTCTTCTCCCCACACATGTTGCAATAGCCCCACCTCTTCATGGTGGTTAAGCTCTCAGATCCAGTAGGAATCTTAACTAAGTCTTAAGTGCCATGTTGAAGTGTGTGTGTGTGTGTGTGTGTGCGTGTGTCTCTGTGTGTGTCCCATTGACAATGATTTATGACCTGTTGACTCGGCCTCCAATGGGGGTGGGCACTCCCAGGAACATGCAATGGGAGTGGAGGCACGGAATACCGATGGGGTGGACACCCTGGGGTGTCCTGTAATGTCTGGAAACATCAAAGGGATGGGGTGCTCCTTTGATGCATTTGATCTGACCCAATTGCCTAGCCAGAGTACTGTTCACTGTATTAAATAAAGTTGTGGCCTGGTTATACCCAAAACTGTGATGGTCAGGCCTCTTCATTTTACACTCGTGCAGTTATGGGAAGCTCAGCTTTAGGCAACAATAAAGGCTATTGCAGTTAGAGAGGAAAGGTAAGTATCCCCCTCATGTTGTCTTCCCGTCTCTTTCTCCACCTAGCATGGCAGTTAATCTCAGAAGATGAACCGCCCATTAGCTCCTTTTGAAAGGGGGTGATGTTAATCTATGAGGGGGGGGAGAGGGGAATGTGTGAAGAAATGTGACTGGGGCAGTAAGAAGAGGAAAGTTTGGAGAGAGGTGGATTTAATTATATGCTATTAGTTTGATTCTGCCTTATGGCAGATTATGCAGAAATAGTCTACCAGCCCCATCTCGTGGTGGCATTCTAGGACTGTGCAGCTTGCCTAGGGCTACACCGGCTGCCCCTTCTCATGGGAGGCACAGTGGGGAATCAGAGTTCTCCAGCCCACAGAGCTGCCCCTCCAGCAGATAAGTGTTTAAAGAAGAAATATTAAATATTTGTTTATCTCTTAGAAGAAAATACAACAAATGAAGCCTAATCAGCATTTCTTTTTCCACGCATTGTAGAGAAGTGATATTTAATGCAGAGCTTTCTATGCGCGTCTGTCTATAAGTGTCTATGTTGGTGGTTCCAAACTTTTTTGCATAATGGCCCCTTTTGGATTGTTGACACCCAGACACCTCCACACTGCTCCTCTTCTATCAGCTTCCAGTTGCCCTTTAATAATAAATTCAATTTGTCATTTTAAATGGGAAAAGAAACCTAATTAAAATTATTTTAAATTGATGTAGGGATGTGAAATTTTAAAATTTAAAAAAATGTTGTTTAAGCTGATAAACATTCATTATGAAAATCTCAGACAACTGTGTTTCCCTGCATAGCATTTCTTCATGTCCTTGTGTGGGGTAGCCTACCCAATTTGAGAACCAATAGCCTATGGCAGTGGTGGCAAACCTTCAGTATTCCAGATGTTTTGGACCACAACTCCCAGAATTCCAAGCTTAGATTGCCATGAAAAAGGACTTTGGCAGTTGTGGTCCAAAACATCTGAAGTGCCGAAGGTTCACCACCACTAGCCTATGGGATGAATTAGGCAATACAGTTAACAGTTGTTGTGAGTTTTCCGGGCTGTTTGGCCGTGTTCTGGAAGTTTTAAAATGTCCACAACAGGGCCAAACAGCCCGAAAAACTCACAACAACTATCAAATCCCAGCTGTGAAAGCCTTTGAGAATATAGTACAGTTAACACATAATTAGAAGCCCACTTCCCTTAAGAGGACAAGAGTGTCCATTTAATAGACACATGCCTCATTCCACATTTAACAAAAAAGGCTTATTTTTTTCTTGAACTGGTCACAGATAACTGTGGCTTCTTTTGCATGCCTGTCTCTCTCCCCCCCCCAACACATAAGCATTGCTCTGAACAGATAGTTTTGAGAAAGGAAATAAGCATTTACTCTAGTATATAGTTTGGCTCTATATACAGTATTTGGGTTGGGGCTTGGAGAAAGAGTGTAAATCCCCGTCATATGTCTCACCCACAAACAATTCTGGATTGCAATGGGTTTAGCCTTTGCAGGCTTCTAAAGACAGATAGACAGAGAGTCAGACATCGGAGTTTCAGATTCTGAGAAAGGTTTATATGAATGCGCATAAGGGTGCTTCCGTAGAAGGAAGGACAAATTCCAAGCCAAAGCAGAGCATTCTTATAACTTGTCAAACTGAGGACACGCCAGCAGTTTAAGCTTGTACATGATAGATCCAAAAGTTCTCACATGAAGACACGTCCTCATTTAAACTGAAATATTTCTTGCATACATCTAGTTAAGAAAGAACACTAGCAGAGAAAAATAATTTCCCAATACAGTGACTCTGTGGGAAGAGAGGCCTCACAAGAGCTCAGTTCTGCTTGGGTTTCCCAGAAATCGCCTTTTGAGACATGCATTTCCCACTAAAGATATATGTAAGCTTAAAAGCCTTGATAATATCAAAGATAATAAATGATGAACTATAATATAATTTTCTTTTTGCTGTTGGTCACATATGAAAAGCCCACCCTAAAATGAATGGCACACACCCATGGGAAGGTTGGACACTTTATAAATGCAAATAATAAATAAATAAATAATCTATAAATTACAGCACACTTTTGCTACATTTCCCCTTTCTTTTCTCCATGTTCCCTCTGTGCAAGCCAGTCCTGGCTTCACTCTTACTGAAACCTGCCTCAATCTCCATCCCTCTCCCCTTTCTTTTAGTTTCCCATCTATTTTCACTCTTTCTTTGCCCCTTCTTCTTGTGTTTTCTGCACAACCCATCCAGTCCTCACAGAAAAAAATTGAATCTCCCCACTCAAAATGAAATTTAATTTATAGAGGTAATGGTGATTGATGGTTAGGGTAAATAATTGAAGGTTAGATTTTGTAGGACTATCCATATGGCAATTGGGGAATTAATTGTGGGTGACCTAATTTGATCTTGGCTTGCTTTTGGATGAGCAGTTCTGTTACATTTTTGAACCTCATGTCACCCTGATCTGAAATGGGCTCATAAGATGAACAATAGCCCAAATAGGCTCATTAGGTGCACAATAGTCTCAATTGGCCATTAGTTGAACAGTGGCCTAAGGTGTTGAAACCCATAAAGTATGGGTTGTTAGCTATGGCCTTGGTGGTGGACGTGTGAAGTATTTTTGATTTGTTTGGGTATTGTTAAAATCACAGCCTAATAAGCAGCAGATAGACTGTGCCTGAGCCCACCACCTCTGTTGAGAGAGGGGTTTTCAATATTCACATGAATGGCTTCCCTGACCCCTCTCTCAAACCACCTAGCTTCTCTGTCTAATATGTGTACATCCTCATCTTTGAACGAGTGCCCTTTTTCCTTCAAGTGGAGGTGAACTGCTGATTCTGGTCCTGAGCTGTTGCCCCACCTATGTTTGGCCATCCTCCTGTTTAGTTTATCCAATGTAGAGGTCTGCACACTCCTCACTGCATTGGACCACATATATTATATTGCTCCTTTTGTGTTTTGGTGTCAGGTCCTTTGGGTGGACAAGTGTCTGCCTTCAGTGTGTTTGTTGGTTTGAAATAAATAGGGATGTGGTGTTTGCCAAAAATCATTTTAAGCTTCTCACACACTCCAGCCATGTAGGGAATGACCAAGTTCTCCTCTCAGCTCTGTGTGTCAGGCTGATCCCTTGTTCTTCTGGGTTGGCATACTGCTTTGTTGAAGGCCCATTTTGGATATCCACAGGCCTTAAGTGCTGTCTTCAGGTGCTTATCTTCCTTCTTCTTGGCTTCTGTGGAGGTGGAGAATTGGGAATGCTCTCTGTTCTGTGGCTTAGGGTCCCGCTGACTCCTAATTTGTGTTGTAATGGAGTCAAACAGTAAGTACTGGTCTGTGTGGGTGAGTTTCCTGTAAACTTCTACTCCTAGGCCACGGCCAGGTCTGATGATGACTGCACAAAACTGTTCCTCAGTTGTTTCCTGAAGAGCAAAAGGTATTCTGACATTCAGATAAAATAATGAAATGGTTAGATTGTAACAATATATCAGTGATTCCTCATTATTACTGAGTTTCTTGGGGCAGAAAAACCACATAGAAAACCTATATAAATTACATAAACACCTTATATATTGATAGCTAGTGTGATATGAATTGTGCATTTTCTGAGACAAGTCCTGTATGTTGTCCCTTTTGTTATAATAAGTAAGTTTCCTTTGGGAATTGCTACACATTCATCACACAGATTCTCTCCAAGGTCAAGTTTCACATATTGTAATCACAATGAATGCATAGAATTCATCAGTTTTGGGCGTGACTTTTTTTGAGAAATTAAACACAGAGATCTTCATTATTTGATACCCTGGAGCCAGAGTCTTTTGGTACCTTGCACTTATGTTCACCGATGAGCACTGTTGCAAACACTGTTGCAAACCTTGCACTTATGCTCATCGGTGACCATAAGTGCAAGGTACCAAAAGACTCTGGCTCCAGGGTATCAAATAATGAAGATCTCTGTGTTAATGTGACATAAGTCTTGGGCCTCTCTGCATACTTAATTCACACGATGAATGTTCTTTTCTTAGTAGGGCTTGTGTTTGTATTCCACACAAAGTGAAAGTTTACATTCCAATGGGAAGTGAATTATCAAAATTCTGATGTTTTCCTTCAGATCAAGCTACACATGAAGTTGTCTTGGATGAGATAACATCAACATAAGTTTACCTGGGGACCTTCTGAACAAGGATGTTTCCTTTTATCTTTTAAAAAAACCCCATTTGCATAGCAAGCCCCTGAAGAACTTTTTCAGAAACCTATGAGACTGCCTTTGAAGCTATGCATAGACATAGATGCACAACTGAAGTTGGTTGTGACAGTGCCATGGAAACGGGAATATTGACATGTGGTAGAAACTTCTTCAAAGACTAGAAGTGAAATCAGGGCCAAAGCAGATTCAGATCATTACCACTGAGTATAACAAAAGCACAAAACGCACGCACACACAAACCAGTACCAGTTTCTGAAGATCTTTGAAGTTTTGAGTAAAATCTTTTGATTTTTAAAAATTGCCCTAGTCTTATTTTCTTCAGATCTTTTCTGTCAATAAATTTTGGGCTTATATATTTTAAAAATTGCATGTAATAATACACTTTCAAGGAGCAATACGGAATAATTTTTAAGTTCAGTTAAGTCTTTTATCTGTATTTCCCTTTGTGTTATATCTTCCTTCAAAGAATCCTTTCCCTTAATTTACTGCTGTTTTTACTAGAACTCCCAGTTGAGATGAGGATCTTGTTATGCAAGTTTTCATTTTGACCAGACTAGACAGACAAGCATTGATTGAAAGAAATCTATTGTCTATATTTTACAATAGGGAATATTACAAAGGGGAAAGTATTCACCCATTGAAATCCAGTGTGGTTTGCCATTTGCTTTTGATCTATGTCCTTCTAAGCCATTGAAGAAATTGGTGGCAGAGAAAATCTTGTAATTCTGATCCCATCTATCACTTACATTAAAACCAAAGGTCTAATCAGTAAATTGACATGTGCTGTCAAATCTTTTCTGTGTTCAATTAGAAGACACACTGATTCAAAGTCAATTACTCCCAAGTGCTGTAACCTTAGTACAGTAGTTGTTCAGAGTACCTATTGTATTCTTGAATGTATTCCTTCCTAAGCAACAGAAGTACAGTACCAGTTTTACATGTGTTGGAAACCTTTCAATTCCCTCCCCTCCTTGCTCCTTCTTGTGTCTATACTATACTAAGTTTGAGATGTACAGTGGAACCTTGACTTACATTCTGCTTGACTTGCAGCATATTTGACTTGCAGCAAGAAGGGGCCTGTTTGACTTGAGTCGCAGGCTTTGACCTACAGCTCGGAGCCCCGGCGCAAGGCACCGGAATCTGGCGGCAGCCACGACCCAGCATCGCAGCTGCCGCCTCCAAACTGCTCCTGCCCTCTTCCAGCAGCGGCGGTTTCGGCAAGGCCAGCTCCGAGCACCTGGAGCTGGTCCTCGGCCTCACCGAAGCCACCACTGCTGCCAGAGGAGAAGAAGGGCCAGGAACTCGGGGCTGGCCTTGCTGGTTAGACAGTCGGCTCAGTCTTGTAAAAATCTGGCTGTAGAAGTCTGGTCCACAATGGAAGCATTTTAGTTGGGGAGCTGTACAGTTGTGGGACTCTAATGATAAGCATAGAGTTGTTCAGAACTTGGAACGTCAGTTAAAAATCAGTAAAACTTAAATGTTAGACATTGTTGCTATGAACATTAAAAAGTGGAGGCATATAACTTGTGGACTATAATTCCACTGCCTCCTCCACTCTGAAGACACATTTCATTTACATCCCTGGAAGGAATCTCCTATCCCAGTCAAATTTGTGTTAAATTGCTGTTTTCGGGGGTCTTTTTCATCATCTGGAATGGATTAATCCACTTTCCCATTACTTTCAATGGGAAAAGTTCGTTTGACTTAAGGCATGTTTGACTTATGTCTAGACCTCCGGAACGGATTAATGACGTAAGTCAAGGTTCCACTGTATTGGTTTCATGTTTTTGGATCTATGGTAAGAATAGACACATTTTAAAAGTATTTAAAGTATTGGAATTTTGTTATTGTTTAGCTTTGGTTTATTCACTTGAACACATAGTACTTGTTGACCTTTTCCAAGCAGTTATTTTGTGTGTGTGTGTGTGTGTGTACATTATAAAGCAGTAATTTTATTTATCTATGATTTACTGTATTGCATTTGTATATTACCCATCTGGCAGTGAGGCCACTCTGGGCAGTTCACAGCAGAAAATAATAACAGATATACGACCAAAATCTGGTCCAATATATTTACACCCAACTTGAGTGGTGGAGTTTCATCTTTACTTCATTAGAACTATAACTAGTGCCATTGGGGGGTGGGGGAGTTAGGCTAACAGGGTGTATTGTATCCTGGAATCTCTTGACCTTTGTTTAGCTTACCTATCCTTCCTTTCCTCCCATGACTCTCTTGGTAAGAGCAATATTAGGAGTGTAAATAATAGGTTTTGCTTGGGAGGACATTCCTCCTCCCAAGGAGACTGCCTACTCCTAGGGAAACTGTTTTGCTGAAGTTCTTCTCTGCAACTGGTGGCTTTACCTCGGGGCTTCTAGCTGGCCTTGTGCCTTCTCTGTTCTCTGTTCCTATGGACTGAGTGGGGTAGGATCACAACTTGCCTTCAGATGTTGCCCCCAAGCCTCTTTTATTCTCAGGCTCCTGGCTCCTCAGGGGTCCAGGATTTGTGGTAGTGGGCAGTTCTTCCATCGTATTGGGTGCTGGAGAGTCAGGTTCATCTTTGTTGGAGGGCTCTTCTGACAGCAACATGACAGATAGCCATACTGTGGTCTAATCTTTTTTAAGACTGTCTTCAAGTCATTGTAAAAGGTCCCAGTAGGAGGGCATGGATGCTTCCCACCTCTGGGCACATGTATATGTCATAGGGGCACTGTGGTGGTTTGTGCATTGCAGGTAACCTATCAACAATCTTTACAGATCCACACGTTGTGATTAACATTCACTTAAATAAATGCAGCGTCCCAAATACAGATAATAAACATGTGCTGCTCATTTGTTAAAGAGGCACTGCCATATTATTCTTTTAAAATGTGTTGAAATGAAAAGCAGTCACAATTGTCCTAAGCAGTAGAACAGATTAGCTTTTGCCCCTGTAACTCCTACATCCCTGAATATCAGGAATTGGAGCATCTTTGGGGGCAGATACACGGAGATGCAGAGGACAGCAAGAGGAGGGAGACAAGTGGGAAAAATCCATTGTATTAGTGCATATTTCTTCCTGAACGTTGGGCTGTTTAAAAAATAAAAATAAAAAATAACCTGTGTTCTCTGACACAAATCCTGTGTGGTTTTGTGTTGTCTGTTTTCAAAAGAAAAAGAAGTAAGACTGTGTGGTACTTGGGAATTTCTAAGCATGCTGCTAGTACTATGGTCTGAAAGAACAATTTGAGAATGGCTAAATATTCTGAAAGAACTTCAGTCACAAACCTGTGCTGTGTTTATCTCTGCTTTTGAAAACATCATCTTGTATCCCTTAAAGCTGCCAGTGCCATCTGCAGGATAAAAGGCAAGGTAGAACATTCCAGTTTGCTTTTTTATGAGTAAGCTTCTGGCATCATGAAATACAATAGTCTGCCTGTTTGTTTGCTTGCTTGCTTATTTATGTATTTATTTTGTTTGGAAAACAAAACTAAGTTTAAGAAACTTACTATAGTTTGTTCGCTGGAATTCTCTTGTTTTAAAAATGATGATGATGATGATGATGATGATGATGATGTGCTATCAAGTCATTTCTGACTTAGGGCAAACTTTTCCAGGGTTTTCCAAGTAGAGAATATTTAGAATGGTATATTGGTCTCTCCCAACACATATACTGTATATCTCATTCTTTAAGCAATACTGTTCCTTTTTCAGAGACGAAAAGCTTGCTTCCATATGGCAATGCATTAAAGATGCATATCGTGCATTGCATGATGAATACTTTCAAACTTGGAAAGATGTACTATTCTGGGCATGACTACTGCAAAGCTATTTGGTATATGTGAAATATATTGAGTGAAAGCTCAACCCTTCCGAACAGAGAGATAGTGGCAGGGACTTGAGTCAAAATGACTTCAGTATATTTGCTGCAGCCTTAACTGTCGTGGAAAAGTAATGGAATGTGTCCTTTCTGTTGTCTCTTTTGACTCGTTAGTTCCTTTGGATGCTCCAGTTCTTTTGGCTCTCTGTTGCTCCCAATTGATATGAATGCATTAAACTGTTTGATAGCTCATTGGCTTAGGTCTCTGGCTTTGGAGCTTTGGAGCCAGAAGTTGGGAGTTCAAATCCTCATTGTGTCTTCTTGAGAGGAGCTGAACTCAATAATCCAGAGCTGCCCAAGAGGTAGACTGTGGGCTACTAGTAGCCCGCGAAGGGTTCAAAAGTAGCCAGCTGGCCATCAACAAAATACAGTAAGTGAGAGGATAAGTTCTCCACCCCTCCCTCCCCCATCCCAAGGGCCACCACTGTCCCAGCAAAGTTCTGGGTCTGCCAGCCCGCTGTCTTAGCCGAGCGAGGCGGTTCAAGGGCCATGGCACATTGAAATCTGCTCCCTCCAGAACAGATTAATGGATTTTCAATGCATTCATATGGGAAACCGCTGCTCTACTTACAAAAGTTTTTGCTTATGAACATGTGCTCGGAACGGATAAAAATCATAAGTAGAGGTTTTAGTGTAGTAGCCCTTGGGCACTTTGGGCTGGAAAAAGTAGACCTTGGCCTGTTCAAAGTTGGACAGCCCAGTCCATTAAGTCCCTTCCAGCTCTGCAGTTCAAATGTTAAAAGTTATAATATGGTTCTATTTGTGTCATCCAGCAAGTGATATTCAAAGGCAAATGATTTTCATAGTGGAGATTGCATCTACTTGTCACAAGTAAAAGATCACTGGTAGCATTATTGTCTGCGAACCTGTTTACAGTAGGACCCCTGTATCCACCAATTCATTATCCACTGATTCAATTATCCACGGTTGGCAAAGGAAAAAATAAATACATAATCCTGCAGCTGCAAAGCAAGCTACTGTCATAAAACAGCAGCTGTAAAAAGCAAAGTTCTGCTTATATACCACCCTATACCACTTCAAGTAGTCTCTGGGTGGCTTATAGCATGCAGGCTACACATTGCCCCCTGCCCCCAGCAAGCTGGGCACTCATTTTACCGACCTTGGAAGGATGGAAGGCTGAGTCAACCATGAGCCCCAGGTCATGAGCAAACAGCAGCTGTAAAGCAAGCTACTGTCATAAAACAGAAATCTTGGGGAATTTCCTTGGCGTTCCCTCTTATCCACGGTTTTCATTATCCACGGGAAGGCTTGAAACCAATCCCCAGGGGATACTGGGGTCCTACTGTAATTCCTTTTAAAAACTCTTCTAAGCAGACCTTAGCTCCAATTAACATATATTGACCATGTCAGAATCAAACAGTCTACAGATTACATTTACGCAAGGTGTCTGAGTGAAGGAATCACATATGCAGACTACATGCATGTAAATCTTGCAACGTGAGAATATATAGATCTTGTTCAGAAGCACACAGCGATGTAAATCATGATCAGGGACATCATATAGCCCCTTTGATCTTGATCATGCACCAGTTTACAAGCAGTAGTGAAGGGTCATGTCATTATTGTTTTCCATGGCAGAAGATAGAAACAGGTCAAATTTATGCCAAGACCATAAATTTGTACAAGACCACATGGATATCACCTGTTTAATCCTCTATGTAATTCAAGGAGTTCCTTGAATAGTAATCGAAATTGAGTGTGCCAGAATTAATTTTCTCAGCTTTGAATTGCTACTGTGTTTTACCCTCAAGTTTACTTGTGCAGTTTTATAATTGAGTTGACATTTCTGACTGCTCAGTGGTATGAACAGAAATCATGCACTGTAATTATGCCGTTCATAGGGTTTTCATTTCTTTCCCTGATGAGAGAATACATTATAAATGTAGAAATTCTCATAAACTTGCAAACTGTAGACCAGCCTGTTTAAATATTGGATAATGAGGTCTCCCAAGAAACGTGTGCAATTCATTTTTTGTACGCTGTCTTGTTTTCACCTTTGTTTCCTCACAAATGACTTTCAAACCCTGATTACTTTCTGTGCAACTTCCTCTTTCTATTAAAATAAGTATTAATAGAACAATAGATTGATACTTGTTTGAAGTAAAATTAGAAATGTTTAGATCATCTGTTAGTTAGACCTTTGTGTATAGTTATATGAACTAAATTAATAGAATATATTTTGTTGTGCTTTATTTGACCCTACTGTTCACCTGTATTTGCGTTCGTCTTTCATTCTATAGGTTATTTAACCATTTTTTGAGCAACGATGAAATGCCATTTACAGTGCAGCAACAAGAGCTAACTGTTTTTGGCTGTTTGTGATCAAATTTAGGAGTAATGCCATCAGTTCAGTTGTGTCAGGTCTTCTGAGTCTGACTCATTTATGTTTACGTGAGGTGGAATTATCATCTTATGAAGAAGTTACTGTCTCTTTTAATAAGGCAGCTGCACATGAGACAGATACAAAAGTTGTGATAAGTAAATGGTTCAGCATTTTGTTGTACAGAGTTCAAGGACTATAACCTTGTTCCTCTAGATTAGAAATATAAAAGCAATGCGGTGTGAAAAAGCCCCTCTTGACCATTGTAACAACATGCCACTAGGAACGATTTGAAAGATGTTTGAATTAAAAGTAAACAAACCTTCTGCTTTATTTTCTTGCATACTAGGGCAGATGGAATAAGCGTGACATTCATGCTTCCCTTTGTGTACATACAAAAAGGTTACAATCTTTCCTCCCTCAACACTCAGTAAGAACATTATAAAATATATTATCAAATTGAGGATGGTTTGGGGAGAAAGCATCTGAAATCTGAAAAATGGGTATTTGGCTAAAGATATCTGAATTTAGGATGATTGGAAACAGTTAACAGAAATGGTGCTTGTTTTTATTCTGTGCTATTGATTTGTTGGTATTAAAGGGTGTTTCCTTCTGTCATTTCTTTCTTTTATTTTTTCTTAACATTATCTGATCCATTAAACATTTTAGCTTAGCTTCTTGCAAAACTAGTGTAAATCTGGTTGTTAAGAAGTAATTGCCATTATGGCCTAGAGGTTGGAAAACAAGGCTACTTTGATCTATCAAGGGTGAACTTCAGATGGAACCACATTTTCCTGAGCGATTACTAGAGATGGGCACGACTTAGCGGTATTCCCGTTTCCGTTTCCGTTACTCGGTTCCGTTACTCTACGGAAACGGTAACGGGAATTACTGCCCCAGACTTCGAGCTCGAACCGACGAACGAACAATTTTGGTCTGATTTGTCGTGCTCGTTACTTGCATCGCGCGATCGCGCGATGCCAAGTGGCACAGAAAAAAAGTTTTTAAAAGTAAAAAAAAACCCCGATTCCCGGCCCTAAAAGCAGGCGAAAACTGTCTGAGGGCACCTACCAGGCCAGAAGGGTGGTTTTTTGGGGGGTGGGGGTTTCCTCGCCCCCCTCTCCTTGGCTACTGCTACTGCTGCGCTGCTGGTACCAGGCGGGGGGGGGGATCGTCTCGTCTGCCTTTGCCATGCGGTGTGCGGGCGGGGGGATCCAAAATGCCAACCGCAATATTATTTTTAAATCGTGGTCCAAAACCCCAGCAAAGCACCACAGAAACATGCGAAAATTAGCTATTTTAAATGCTTGAATTTTTACAGTAGCAGCAGTGGGTTTGTCTTGCAAAAAAAGTCTCTGTTGATTTTATTTTATTTTATTTTATTTTATTTTATTTTTTTACACCTGTGCATTCGCAATGATGGGCTCGCCCATGAGAGTGGAACATGCAAATTTTCCACCAATCGCAAGGCCACTTGGCCAGGTTGACCACAGAGACTTCTGGGATGTGCCAATCGGGCATAAACAGCCCACTAATCGTAGCCCGAACCTGAACCCAAAGCCTAAGCCTAACCCATACGCCAGTACACTGTCCTTCTAAGTGGGTCAGAGAGGCACCCAGAGGTGCACCCCAATACTCACCCTAACCTCACCTGTCACTAGCCGAACCCTACCTAGCCCTTGCGCTAACCCATCTTAACCCTAAGCCAGATCTACTTGCATTGCACTACATGCAAGTACGTGAAACGCAGCACGTGCAAAGAGTCTGCCAGTCCGTCACTTGTGGCTCTGGCTGACTCCTGCAGCTGCCTCCAGGAGCCCGCTACCCCCCCAAACCAGTACTAACGACAACGAAAAAACGAAAAAACGAACCGACTAATTTTTGCGAATTTTCGCGAAAAACGGAAACAAGCCGAAACAGGCTGCCTCCGACACACGACAACTCGAAAACGTCATTTTCCCTAGTCGTGCCCATCTCTAGCGATTACTGTCCTTGACTGGAACTCCCATAACTGAAAAGTGATAATGTCCTATTTATTTATTTATTTATTTTGAATATTTTTACCCCACCTTTCTCCTTAGAAAAGGACCCAAGGTGACTTACAGTAATGGAAGCAGTGGGCTCTTTTGAGTGCTCTGTCAATTTTAGATGATAGGTTGCAAGAAAAAGATAAACAAGTTTTTCTGACAGTGCTGAAGAGGAGTATCTGCTGAATGCTTTCTTTCTTGCCATGTGCCCTCCAAAAGCAGAAGAAGATTGAGAGGAAACCAATATACAGCCCAGAACATATACCAGTATGACATATTCAAGTTAAAAACAGGGAATTAGAAGAGGCATCTTAGAACATTAAAAGGTAATAGTAGAGCTACAAAGAGCACACAAAAATAAAAGAAAAAGGAAAGTAACATGGAACACGCTGGTGTTCTTATGAAATCAATCAATGCAATCATGTATGGTAATCCATATAAAGTTATATAGTAGGAAGGCCCTCATTCCGAGAAAGATTGCTTGAAGCAATCTTTGCCTGCTTCCAGAAGGACAGCAGGGACAGGGCAGTCCTGGCCTCTAGCAGGAGGCAGTTCCAAAGTCTGGGAGCAGCGGATCCAAGAGTTTATCTACATTTACACACTCACAACAGCCTGATATGATTTTAGCTGTAATGGAGATATTGTAGTTTGGTGATTCTGGTCATGACAGTTAAATCTATGGGGCTGCTATAACTGCGTACAGTAGTATACAAACATCAGCATTCAGAAGCATGCAGGTGTGATTATGACTTAGGGACTACGATTCTCAGATTTTAGACTCTATGTCTGTTTGGTGTAACAGTAGGTAGGACCCACCTTGAGAAATCAATCTTTGGGGTTCTGTTACCCTGATTTAAGGCTAGTAGTCCTGCCTATGTCCTTGGTGATAGGCAGGAGTTCCAGCTTCTTGCTGCTCAACTGATAAGATACACCAATATAGGAGGGCCAAGCTGCTAATCACTGGCTTTTCTGTATATCTTGGTGAGCAAGTTGTGGGATTATTTTAGATTCTCTGCTTGAGGAGTAGGTATGATAATGCAGGATTTGGCAAAACAAGAAGGTACGTAGTATGTTGCCTGTATGCCCCTGCAGCTGACATCCTGTTCTGTGAATCCTTATTGACTGAGAACTGCTGAGTATCTACTAAGATCACAACTTTTCTTTCTTTCTTTCTTTCTTTCTTTCTTTCTTTCTTTCTTTCTTTCTTTCTTTCTTTCTTTCTTTCTTTCTTTCTTTCTTT
>JAHTLZ010000237.1:53629694-53664618 GCA_023846285.1 Phrynocephalus versicolor
TTTCTTTCTTTCTTTCTTTCAACATTGCACAGTTTGAAATTATGGACATCTATGAAATATACTGTAAGTAAAAACAATTTAAATGTTAAGCTAATTAGACTACCTTTAACTAGAAGCAGGCTAATTCAATAGCATTATCTTGACCATTTGCTACCTCTTCCTTTGTACATGTGGGGCATAAACTGCATGCCTATACAGTAAGTGCTGCATTGATGGAATTTCTCCACAGTCACAGAATATTTGTCCTGTATCCAGGTTGCCCCATTTTACTTGATGATTCTTTGACCACCCCATGTAGCTTCTAATTATATTGAGTGACTTCCAGATGGTCCAGATAGACTCTTGTCCTGGTGAGGGGCACTGCTTTTTTTAGTAATGGTCCCATTCATTCTTCTGGAACCCCTTCCTCAGAGAAGCCTGTTTCTTCCTCAAATTTTCAGGTTAAAAACTTGCTCTATGGAGACTTTGGAAGTTAGCTAATGCTGTTACAGTATAGTACTTTTTGGCTGCTGCTGGAAGCAGCGGGCTCTTGTGAGTGCTCTGTCAATTTTAGATGATAGGTTGCAAGAAAAAAGGTAAACACGTTTTTTTTCTGACAGTGCTGAAGAGGAGTATCTGCTGAATGCTTTCTTTCCTGCCATGTGCCCTCCAAAAGCAGAAGAAGATTGAGAGGAAACCAATGTTACATTTGTACTGAGTATGTTTGAACAGCTTAATCACATAGAAGGCAAGCTCACAGAACAGCAGGAAAGATCAAAGTGACTCCATTTTCTTGGTACAGTACATCTGTTTGCATCAGAAGTCTTTATTTCTTTTCCTGCTCCTGTCCATCAAATTTGTTGATTGATTTGAATCCAAGCAGTGTTGGTAGTACATAAATATGCTTTCTTGTCCTCATCTTTTAAGAGATTCATCTCCATGTTTCAAGAAGACCTCTGAACCTCATCCTTGTCTTTTAATGATGTATGCCCACATTGGTCCTTTTTAAAGGAGAAAGGTGGAATAAAATATTTTAAATAAATAAATAATATATAAGGTGTATATATTACAAGTAGATATAACTGTGTTCATTTGAGATTACTGAGATTAAAGTAGGGAAATATATTGAACTCAGACTTATCTGGTTAAATATGCTACGGAACACATGAGATAGGAAGATTGCATGAAAGCATCAGTGCTGATTATGAAAAGCACCTCCATCTATACAAGCTGCTGCAGTAAACTTTAAGCTTGTGCTACTTGAGGTGAGCCACATAAGTACAGGTCCTAGCACAAATGTTTCATTGCAGAGCTCCAGAATTACATTGACTAACATTATTCTAATCTAATGTGATGTTTGTTTTAGCCTGTACTGTCTGAACATATGTATCAACATTCAGTAGCACCACTGCATAAAGAAATTAGCCAGCTTTGGAGAACAAGTTATACTGCTATGGTTGTTCATTGTTGTGAAAATGATCTGTCTTGACATATCAATGGTCTGTCATGGTCTGGTTTAATAAAATATTTCCAGGCTAGGTCGCTGCTATGGTCACAACAGAACTAAATACTTTTGTGGAAAACATATGCATTGTATATTTCATGTTTTGTTAGAAGAAATTCAAAATTTGGAAAAGAGAGAGTTTTCGGGTAAAAAGAGTTCCGTGGTTGATATGTAGTTACTGAGACTGAGGTTTTGTTGTGGCAAAAGTTTCTGAATGGCATTTTGGCAAAACAAATGGCAAAAACTACACACCCAGAGCCCACATCTCCTTGATAGATGGTAAACAAGACTGAAATTTTTCATTAGTCATTTAGTTTGTTACTCTTTGTATTTTAGTAGGTTGGTGATTGGCTGCTTGGCAGACTCAATTGCTCCTTTATTGCTTCTCTTGGTCTTGAGATGCAGCCGTTATAAACAATAGGACCTGTCAAAAGGTTAATGGCAAGGCCATGCAGAGTTATCTGTGTGAGGGAAAAAGTGTAAATGTGTTTCCCTGAGGGGAAGTTCTCTGTGAATATTTTTATTAATATAAGTACGCTTTAGACAATTGCCTGAATGTACAGTATCTGTATATTTTCTAGTAAGAGTGTATGGTGGGAAGGCTAGGATGATTTGAATTTATTTATTTATTTATTTGATTTATATACCACCCATCTAGCAACAAAGGCCACTCTGGGTGGTTTACAAGGTTTATACAAATTAGAGATGGGCATTTCATTTTGGAAGGGGTCCAGTTCTAAAACGAAACACGGCATCACAGCTGCTTTTTGGAACCAGGACCCAGCCTCTGGAACGAAATCAACCACTGACTTACCTTCATTTGGGTGGGAGGCAGGATCTTGCCTGCACATAACAGACAGGGAGGCAGGATGATGCATGTCTGTGCACAGCTCCTGATTGGCCAGCGCCAGGGAGAAGGAATGATGATGCATCGAAGGCTGCTTCCTCATTGGAGTTTCACCCTGTACGACCCAAAGGAAGATAAGTCAGTGGTTGAGTTCATTTCGGAGAGTGGGTTCCGGTTCCGAACAGCAGCTGTGCTCCCGTGTTTCATTTCGGAACCAGATCCCTTCCGAAATGAAATGCCCATCTCTAATACAAATACAAAACATAACATCAACAGAATTCTGTGAATAGCAACGCAACAAAATAAAATGTAATAAACATAATAAACATAAATAAATCCAATTAAAACAAAGGACTAAGATAAGCTAAAACAGACCAGACCAGGTGAATAACAGCAACCAAATAAGAGAAATTAGAACATAAAGTAACATTCAGGATTGTAGAAATAACTACATTTCATTAGCACAGAATGAGCCTGAAAGAGACATTTAGGCCAGGGCTGTCCAACTTTGAACAAGCCGAGGTCTACTTTTTCCAGACGAAAGTGCCTGAAGGCTACTAAACTAAAACATCTACTTATGAATTTTATCTGTTCCAAGCATGTGCTCATAAGTAAACAAATTTGTAAGTAGAGCAGTGGTTTCCCATAGGAACACATTGAAAATCAATTAATCCTTTCTGGAGGAAACATATTTCAATGCATTGCTATGGTAAGGCTGACCATGCCCGTGCTTCCCTTACACCCTCTCGAGCCGGTGTGGACAGATGCAAGGGAGGTGCGTGCATGCTTGCACAGATTGCCCCTTCTGCTTGCCTGGGCTGCTGGAAGACTTTTTTTAAAAGGTGCACTTTTCCTCCCAACCCGCCCGGGCCCTGACTTGACTCTACATCTCCCTTCTCCGTTCCAGCCCCCTCGCCATTGCTGCTGCCACCCATAGCTCTCACTCACTTCTGCCATGTTTTCTGTGCAGCTGGGATGGGCCAAGCCAGCAGCAGGGCAATCACATCACCACGGCCGCGCAAGGAGGAGGGAATGGCTCAGAAGGGGAGCAAGAGGAGCGGCAGGTCACAGTCTCTGTGAAGCAGCTGTGAGGGTCCCCTCCACTCCCCTTCCTCTGCTCTGCACGAACAACTCAGTTGGTCACCAGACAGTGGCACACTGATCATCTGGCTGGTAGGGACAGCAGAGGACTGTGCTATGGCCCTTGAACTGCCCCACTCGGCTGAAACAGCGGGCTGGCAGAGCCAGAGCTTTGCTGGGGCAGCGGTGGTCCTTGGGGTGGGGGAGGTAGAGGTGGAGAACTTATCCCCTCACATTTTTATTGATGGCTGGAGGGCTACTTTTGAACCCTCCATGGGCTACTGGTAGCCCCCGGTCTACCTGTTGGGCAGGCCTGATTTAGGCAATACATGCATTGGTTAATAGCACACATTTACTTTCAACCAAAGGATGCAGGAATCTTGCTGAAGTTAAACAGGTCTACAGTATTTCTGTTCAGTGATGCCTAGGAAGCTTTCAGTGAGCCCATGGAAGCAAGTAGTTTATAGATAGGATTAAATAAAATAATAAACACAAAAAGACAAGCCTGGGATAGCAGAGGAGGGACCTTTAGTAGCTTTACTTTTCTTTCATGATACATCCCCAGGTATTAAAGATGTATGCGTTTGATACAACTAAGTGGAGCAAAATGTTTATAGGCAGTAAAAGGATGTACTTAATATAAGGCAGGGCTGGGCATGTTTTGGCATCTCTGTGCCACCTCCCACCACTGCAGGTAGGGCAGAAGTGGCTTGTTAAAAATAGCTCCTTTCCAGGAGCTATTTTTCTCTTCTAATGGGCTTCAATTTAATTTTTCAACAAAAGTGATAGTGAGCTTCTGTATACTTCCAGTTTAGTGTTTGTGTGGAATTAAATTAAACACATTTCTGGTAAAGTTGCAGCCTGCAATAGGTCGCCAGGGAGAGGATTTCAAAATAAGGGTACAGTTAAGGAGCAGGTTTTCAGATGTGGAAGGAGGGGACATTTTAACCAAGTGCCGCATACCTGGTTCCGGTGCTTGCTTATACAGTTCTAGTGTCACTCAACAAGACCAAGGAGCCTGCAATGAGCTTATTTCTGAACACTTTGGCCTGCAGGATTTACATCACAGCATTACAGCATGGATTCTTCACACATCCTTACTCTTGGCCCAATCCCGTTGTGATTTGGAACTCTGGATGGGTAAATAAATAAATAAATAAATAAATATGGGAAAAACATGTGCCTCGGTTAATAGTGTGGCATAGTGGATTGAATGACAAACTACCACTTAACTTAAGTGGTTTGACGTTTGAATCACTGCTCATCCATGGGAAATTAAGCAGTGGTGTAGAGCTGGCAAAGCCACTCCATAAATGTCTTGCTTGCTTGCTTGCTTGCTTGCTTGCTTGCTTGCTTACTTACTTACTTACTTGCTTACTTACTTACTTACTTACTGAGATGATCTTGTGGGTTGGGTAGATGACATTGGGGAAAGATACTCTGACAAGTAACATGGCCCCAAATGGTGGAGGACTTTATACATAAGTACTGTACCAAAACCTTCAACTTGATACAAGATGCCACTGGCAACCAGTGGAGGCAGCCTGAGGAGCATTACCTTGAAAGCACTTACTAGAGTTGATGTAAATTGGTTATGACTTGATATCTCATAACAACAACTGTTAATAGTAGCAGTTTTATGGCACTGCTATTTCCAATCATTCTTTCTAAAAGCATTCTGAAATGTTTTTTGGTCTGCACCCAAAGCAAGGTGTCTGAGTCAGTAAGATTTGCAACTTATTCCAATTAAAGTATTTAAGGCCTACAGTATTTTCAAGGACATTCCAGTGCAAAATTAACATCTAATCATATTTTGAATAAAAAGTAAGCATGGCTGGTTCCCAGTGTTTGTTTATTTGCTTGTTTTTGGTTGTCAACTTGTATGTTGGTATCTTGGTATTCATAAGCCATTGTACCTGCTAAAACAATAACAAATTCAGTGGGATACATGGATATTTTTATACTTCCTTTTACAGTATTTGTTGAATTAAAAAAGAATTCCAGTAACTAATAAGGTTTACAGAATACAATAAGCTCTAATCCATTTTATGAAAGGATGGATTAGCCTGAAGCATGTTATAATTAACCCCCAGAGTCCTTTGGTCTGAGTGTTGGAGGATAATGCATTTTCCATTAACACTGTGAGTAGAGAAATCTTGAATGGCTACAAGAAGTTAATCATTGAAAACTCTAAATGAACTGAGTTCCAGGTTGATTTATACCAAGTACTATATTTTTTGAAATGACTATGGGAGAGATTGTTGTTTTCAAAACAGAACTATGTGAACAGCTACTTGATTCAATATACAGTAGCGACACACAAATCATTTGTGGAACAGGTTCTGTGCATGCAAGGAGGCTTTTTATTTCTCTTTTAATCTGCCTAGTTTTTAAAAGGGGGGCACTTTAAAAAGGTAATTCATCACATGGCATATGAGGACATTCTGTTAGTCAGAAGATGGAAAAAGCGAAACAACTAACCCCACTGGGCATGAACAAATCCTTTGGTGGACATAAAGTATCTTTAGATTGTGCATGTAGTCTTTGAATTTTTTATAGTTCAATTCAAATGTTGCTTGCACAATGGTGATAGGATTGCTTAGGTTTCAGTAGTAGTAGTAGTAGTAGTAGTAGTAGTAGTAGTAGTAGTAGTAGTAGTAGTAGTAGTAGTAGTAGTAGTAGTAGTAGTTAATATGGTTCTTGTCACTTGTGCATTCTTGACCTCTATTTAGGGCCTTGTTTATGTAGCCAATTTGCATTGTTTCTCTTTGTAATTTATTGTTATGATAATAACTACTTTGAGATGCATAACAGGTGATTAACCTGATCTGAATTTGACATCTCTGTGTTGCCATTCTTGGGTTTGTATCTGTTAATTGTTTTGAGCATAGATGGTTCTGTTTGTCCTATGTAGAATACTCACTGTTCTGTGTGGGTTAGTGGCTTACTGGACAGATTCCCAGTGTTGGGTCCATGCCTTTTTTGTTATGGGAGCTGAAGAGCTTCAATGTATTTGGTAGTTTGTTTTCTTTCTTATTTTCCAGGAAAGCCAATGGTGATATACAGGTGTTTTTATTGTCCTGAAGCATGGTTGTCCACTGTGACGTGCAGGGGTTTTACTCTGTAAATATGATTCAGATTATGTATAGAACTATAATGAGGTGGTTTGGTAATTTCTTCAATGTTACCTTTTGGACCTGGAGAAAGTTTATTCGCAAGACTGACAGATTTGTGCTCAAGTTATATAAATCTATTTAACTGCTACTTTGATTGCACAGCCTGTGTCTCATGACACATGTATGTTTTGAAATGCCTCTGTCAATACCTGACAAACTATTTCTATTCTGTTATCATGATATGGCTACCTCTGTGTACTTCAGAAGTTGATATATAGATTGCTTTGTTAATATTAATTTGAATTCTTAAAAATAGCAACATTCATGTGGCTGCCACATGTTTTATAAAAGAGGAAATACTGAAAATATACAAACAAGCTGGGTGGCTGAGTGGTTTAGGTATCTAGGTGCAGAGCCAGAGGGCAGGTGTTCGATTCCCCACTGGGCTTCCTTGATAACATTTGGGGTCAATGATTCCTGTTCTGCAGACCTAAGATGACGATCTTTTGGTACTCGTTCTGTTCATTTTTCATTATCAAACAAGTTCTTGCAAGTCACTGTAGAGAGTCTACAAGAAGAGGCATATTTGTTTTTAGATTACCTAAATGTTTTATGAATTGAGTGATAATACTTGCCAAAACAGCTGTGAAAGGAGATGGAAGGAGAGAATGCAGTAAGTGTGTATGCGCGAAGAGAAATGGGTATAAAAGTACAGTATATGAGATTTTCTCTTGTTGGTTGTTTTGTTCCCTTGCCTTTGCCCCTATAATGTCGCAGATGTAGCCCCACCTGGTCACATTATATCCCATTGCCTTATACTGTATTTCAAATGGACTCATACAAAGGAACCTTCCTAGAGTAGTAAGCCTGGAGTTTCCTTTCATAGTGGGTACTCGTAATGCAGAGTTTTCATACCACTAACAAACACATGGGAGTTCCTACATGGATTTTGTGAATAAAAGAAACAGAGATGAGAGATACCTTCCTTTAGTTAATCAAATAATTTAGATCCAGGTATGTAGTCTTTGCCTGAGACATTGTGTATTAAGATACTGCTAATCAACTATTTTAATTCAACTTATTTATTAAGTGATTTAAAGGGGGGAAGTAAGAGAAGCCAAAAGCTGCATGAATAGGAAAAAAGGCCAACATTTTAAACCAATCCTTGCTTTAATACAGTTCTTAAATTGGTTATAGCAACTTCCCAGAGAGGCAAGGGACTTGTGATTTTTGGAAGCAAATACGAGTTCCTGAAGGTGGAAACAGATTAAAAAGATTCTACAAATTTTTATTCTATTTTAAAATTGTGTTTCAGCTGGAAGGGCTGTAATTGAAAGGCACAAAGCAGGAATGAGATTGTTAAGTGTTGAAGGTTGTATGAGGGTTGAAGCTCAGTTCTGGCTTGAAGCTCAGATGTTGGATGCTTATCATAATGACTAGGAAGAGGATGAATACCTGAGGCATTGTTTTGACTTTCCAAAGTCAAAACCATTTACTACCCAGTTTCTTCTTGTGTTTGTGTTCATCCAAATACAGAAATTTTCATTTGATTTCTGGAACAGGAATTCTTGAGGTGACAAAAGTCTGGGGCTTTGTTTCATAACTTGTACTGCCTCTTCCCCCTTTAAAACTTTGATATTTGGCACTTCAAAAAGAAGTAAACATACATATATGTTTTAGGGATGTGCACTATCTTCGCCTAATTGTGTAAGTATTTTTATGTTAGAAATGTGTTTAAAAGAAGAGATGGCATTTAAACAAAACCCAGTTGCTGCTCAGTTAAAACAGAAGATCCAAATTACCCAACATAAATTGAATATTTTAATAAGAGAAGACATGGCAACGAAATTAATTTTTTTTAAGCAAGATAGTTTGAAAATGCTAATAAAGTTGGGAAATGGCTGGCACACAGACTAAAGAGGGAAAAAAGTAAAGATTTCATACTAAAGCTTATAAATAAAAATGGGGAAGCTGCCACAAGTCAGGAAGAACTTAAGAGAATTGTAGAGAACTATATTCAGCTGTATAGTGACAGAGGTGTACCTGCTGAAGGACAAAGAGAGTACATTCAAAAGAAGAGCCACATTATCAAAACAACAACAGGAAATTCTGAACTAACCATATTCTATTCTGAACCAAATTCTGAACTAAAATCAATGGAAGCTATGCTGATGGAATTAAAAGAGTTTGGAGAGATGTCAGGCCTGAAAATAAATAAAAAAACGAATATTTTAACTAAGAATATGCAAAAACAAGAGACTGAAGTCCTTGTGGAACTCACAATGTTTCAATAAGCAAAAAGGATAAAATATATTGGTATAACTTTTACAAAAAAGACAAGCAGCCTTATGAAGGACAACTACTTGAAATTGATGGACAAAATCAAAAAAGACTTAATCAGATGGGAAAACCTACAACTATCTTTGCTGGGAAGAATTGCTACAATTAAAATAAATATCCTGACAAAACTTCTGTTTTTGTTCCAATCCATTCCAGTTATCCTGAAACAATTTTTTAAAGATGTCAAGAAGTGCATTGCCAAATTTGTATGGCAAGGGAAGAAGTCAAGAATTAAATTAAAATCTTTGCAAGATTTGAAATCAAGAGGAAATATGGGACTTCCAAATTGGATCCTTGATTACAGAGCTTCTTCCCTAATTTGGATCAAAGAATGGATACAATTGGTAAATACAAGGCTCTTGAAACTTGAGGGACATGATTTGAAATGGGGTTGGCTTGCCTTTTTATGGTACAACAGAACAGAAGACTTCAAACAATTCAATAATCACTTATTAAGAAGAGCACTACTTTGGACATTGAATAAAATAAAAAAGCAAATGTACATTAAAATTCCACATTGGGTGACACTAGTTTAAGAGAAAATAAAAGACTTTTGTGAGATAGTGATATTCTAAATTTAGATGATAGTTTGAAAACCCAACAAGAATTAGATGAACAATTAGATGAGTTGGACTTGCTCCCAGATATCTTATAGGTATGCAAAAGTAAACAACAAGGATTCTACTTGGAAAATACGCCTTTTGACAGAATTTTGTTAGAGGTAAAGGAGAAACATATTAAGCAACTACTGTATATAACTTTCTGTTAGATTTTGATAAACAGGATGAGATGGTAAAAGACTGTATGGTCAAATGGACTCAAAATATAGGTTGTAATATTGAGTTAGAACAATGGGAAAAGGTTTGGAAAAACAATATAAAACTCATTAAATCAGTTGTATTTAAAGAAAACATTTATAAAATGTTTTATCAATGGTTTATGACACCAAATCTCTTAGTTAAAATGAATACTCAGATATCAAAGGAGTGCTGGAAATGTAAGCAAAAAGAAGGTTCACTATTTCATATGTGGTGGCTGTGTAAAAAAAGCTTAAAAATTCTGGAATAACAGACAGCTTTTGCAAGGTGTTCTAGAGAGCCCAATATACCTAAAACATGAATACTTCTTATTAAACATAATTCCAGATACAATGGATCAGCAGCGAGAATTGTTTTTGCAAAACACTGGAAAGAGTCAAGAATACCAAATGAACAGGTAGGTGCTGATAACCAAAATGTTAATGGCTAATGTTTATTGCCCCTAGCTCTATTATTTATTTATTTACTGCATATAGTGCTACCCAAAGGAAAAGGGAAGATAGTTTAGGTGTGGCAGAATGCATAGTACAAGACCAGCCTTGAAAACCTGTAGAGAAGGGCAGACAAACAGAAGGAGGGAATCACAAAGCCAGAGCAGAAAAAAATTCTCCCTACTTCCAGTCAGCTGCCAGTCCGTAATTTTTCACTGTGATTTAAACATAGCTAAAGTTCTAACTAGACCACAGTTGAGGCAAGAGAGATATGAGGTGAGGGCCAACAATTGCTTGTTTAGATTCAGGAGAGGTAGATCCAAAGAAAGAGGAAGGATGGATATGGGAACCAGCATTGCTGATGTGGAAGGCGTATCCATGTGAGTCACAGTGTATGGCAAGATTTCATTTTGTGCATTCTCTCACCAAGACTTAACAGATACCCTTTTGAAAAGAGAAACAGCCATTCTACTAAAATATGTTCTAGGTAGATACTAAGAGGTAATAGATGCCCAGTGTGGTGTGGTGGATAGAGTGGTGGGCTAGGACTCAGAAGACCTTAGTCTGAATTCCATCTTGGCCATGAAAACTCACAGGGTGTTTTGTTGTGATGTGGTGGGGATTGTGCTTGTATAAATACTGCTTTAATGTAGTGATGAGGAGAAAGAGGTGCCTCAGATGACATATCTGCCCAAGCACCATCTGCCCCTTCTCCAAACAGTTATAACAACCAGAGACATTTGATGGGCGACCAGGTTGGGAAAAGGAGAAAGATCCCACCTTAGCGGGTGACACCGTGAGGACCGGGGAGAAGCAGAAGGGCTGTCAGAGGAAGTGAAGAAGAGAGCAGATCTGATTGCCTTGGAGGAAAAGGTGGGAAAATCAGAAGAGGAAATTGGACCACCAGAGGAAGGCAGGGGAGAAGATAAAAGGGAGTTGGAAGCAGGAGAGGCAGTAGTTCGAGGAAAACCTAGGATCCTTCCTCAGGGATGGGAATGGATCTGGTTAGAAAATCTCTGGACCCACAAATGGGAACGATTGATAGTGCTGAGAGAAGAGGCAGACTGCAGAAGGTGCATGGCAAACAGAGAAGGTTTGTCACACTGGTGAAAGAGAGACTAGGGCAGTGGAGATGAACCTTTGGCACTCCAGATGTTTTGGACCACAACTCCCAGAATTCTGAGCCTAGATTGCTATTGACAAAGGATTGTGGGAGTTGTGGTCCAAAACATCTGGAGTGCCAAAGGCTCGCTACCACTGGACTAGGAAGTGGAGGTGGAAGATTCAAGAGGAAAGGGCTTGAGTTGAGGAGAGAAAGAACTAAATGGATCTGGTCTTGGGAGATGAGCCAGAGAGAAAGAGAGAGAGAGAGAGAGAGAGAGAGAGAGAGAGAGAGAGAGAGAAAGGATCTGCAGAGAGGATCACACAAAGCTGGGAATAGTGGTTTGCAGAAGACGGAGTCCCCTTGATATGCACACCACCCGGGTTATGTTTACATGGAGAATGGACTGTTGACACCTCCGACCAGGGATTCTGTCTATTTTGAAGAGACGGTTGCTTTCCCAAGTTCAGACCTGTTTGTTTCTCCCTTTGAACAATTAGAAGAGTTACCAGTTCCTGTTAAGATATCAATTTTCCATTATCCCTTTGAAACAAAAACAAACTATTATGAAATCAAATGAGAATCTTTATTGTATGAATCTGAAGAAAAGGGGTTGAACCTCCCAGTCGGGCTAAACCCCAAACACTCACAATGGATTACTTTGAAAATGGTGTTAAGGTTGCTCTAAGTTGGTTCTGCCTTGAAAGCATTTAATGCACACAATAAGAAATAAGACATGAAAATTTGGTGTGGACCCATTCATATATATAGATTCTTATCCTAGATGTATTTTGGATGATGAATGTATTTGTACTGTGTCTTCTAGTATTAATGTCTGATTAATTTTTATTCTGTTTGAACATGTATCCATTTAATTAAGCTCTAGGTTTTAGTCTCAATAAGTATTTTCAGTCTTAACCATTATTAAAATTGAAGCACTTTGCTTGAACATGTATTCTGCAAATTGTGGTCTAGCTTGTGTTATCAGCCACTTGAATCAGATGTTTTTAAAATGGCTGTATATATAACACATTAAGTTCTGTGAGAGTCAACGTTATGTGTAGTCTGCAGATCTTTAATAACTTACCTGTAATATTTAGTTTTCAAGACAGAAGCTCAGATTTGTCAAGTGTATTACTATGCAGATATCTGACAACTATAGTCTTATTCGAAATGTCCTCTGTGGCTTTCATTTCCACAACTGTATGCACAGAGGCTTTCATTGCATTGTTCTCCAAAAATGAGCTATTTGAGAAAAATTATTGCTTTTCATTTTTCAATAATTGCTGTAGATGGCATGTCACAGAAAAAGATGTATCCTCTGCTCTGGAGTCTTCTACCTAAATCCTCTTAGTTCAAGAAATGAAAGCAGAGGAGAGGAAAAGGCAATGAAGGAATAAATGAAAGTGAAGGCACTCATTTACAGTATATTTACTCATTTCCTGCTGGAGAAGCAGGTCTCATGGGTTAAACTATATGGCTTAAGATGAAATATATACATGTGACTAGTATATCTCTCATGTGGCTAATCACATATGTGTTTTAGATATTTTTACGAATATTATCATACTATAAACATTCTTCATGAATAAAAGTATTAGTAATAGTAAAAAAAAGAGAGTGATTATTGCATACACACTAAAAGCTGATACAACATATGTGGATAGGCGAGTCCTCCAATATTTTAGTTACTGTGCAGTTAGTTCTGGTGTTGCCTTGAATTAATGGAACACAGGACAGTTTCTTTTCCAGGTTGCAGGCTTAAGGTTCACTCAGTCTTCCATCCATCCGAGGCTAGTAAAATTAACACCCAGCTCACTAAGGAGGCAATGTATTGCCTGAATAAATTAATTGTAAACTGTCCAGAGAGTGCTTTTAAACACTATAGGGCAGTACATAATCAGCACACTTTGATTTACCTTTTCTTTAGTATATACATCAATTGTAGCTACTACGGCCTGCATCAGGCTCTTGAACAGAGCTTTGAAAATATATGTTTTCTTGAACTTCAGCTTACCAAATTTTCAGCAGGTGTGACTGTTGGGCTGCTGTGCTCCTGAGTGTGTTGTGGTCTTTGTGGTGCCCTACTCCTCTGCTGTTGCGCGTGTGAAGGCAGGAGGCAGGGTCAGAACTGACTTCAGAAATGTGACTAGCTCAGCATGATCTGTTACTGAAAATATTTGAAATTTGATTACTCAATAAGCTTTGTATTCATCCTTCCTGTAAAAGGGGCTCTTTTAAAGTTGCTCAGCAATGCAGCTTTGCCTTCTGGTGGTTTTCTGTGCCAGAAAATACCGAACCTGTTGGATTTTCCTCTGCTTGGTATTTGCTAAAGGCAATGTGTCTTCATAAGGAAATGGATTTTGCACCCCTGTAGTTCTCCTGTTTTCCTAGTTATGTTTTGAATGGTATAAATACTGAAAACATTTAACCAAAATCTATTGTGTGGCTTTAGTTTTTTTCCAGTAGTGTTTACCCTTTAAAGGATTTTATGTGCATCACTCTATTTTAGTGATTCAGTTTAATCTTTCTCTATATAAAACAACAACAACACTGGGTTGTTTTGAAAGGTCCTAGCTGTCATTTTACCCAGCTGCTTAAAACCTGCCTTTCTGGTTTATAGTGTTGCTCCTGATCTATAAAGCATGGTTTCATGATTCATTTTGAACATTCTTTGTTCTCTCTTGAAAGCATAACCTATGCTATTTCAAATAAACTTGTTCCTTCTAAACCGATAAGCAAGTTCATTTTTACTGCGAAACAGATTTTGTAACTGTAGACATAGACTCATCTAGAGTCTGCTCTACTCTGTCTCGTAGTGCCTCCTTCGCGCTCTCTCTCTGAAGTTACGTACTCTTTTTTTTATCACAGAAAGTAATATACAAGCCTATTATAAAATTATTCCTGTAATTTCTCTGTTAAAGCAGATGTATTTAGAGTCATACAATATGCATAGAAAGTGAGAGTACAGTAGTTAGCAAAGATGCTCTGCTTGATCTTGATGGGTCATATGTCCTGCACAGTTATCAATAATGGAAGAATAACATGGGGCAGAGAATACTCGGACACTGGCTTGCTATGTCTAGTGATTGAAATGTTACTTTTTAAAAGAGATTCATTCCTGCTATGTATATTAAGGCTTAAACTGTAACCTACTTCCATTGTTTGCTACAGTGTCAAAAAAGTAACACATCATGTTGCTGGTTGTACAGCTTACCACTTTTTTGTTAATTTCAATTAAATGAAAGGCCTCAGTATGACAGTGGCATAAAATGTGAAAAAATCCTATCAAAATCCTTATTAAAATGCCATAAAGTGCTTATTAGCTGGAAAACGTTACTCACTGCAACAACAAAGTAATTTCTATTTTATTGTTTTGTCGCTTTGGAAATGGAACATCACACCCTCATTACCCTCTAAAACTAATAAGCATAAGGAAATAGTTATAGAATTGTTTCGAAAGCTTGCTTGGAAATGAATCCAATGCCTGCTTGTGGAGTTTCTACTTGTAGTAGAAAACTCCTCAGGAGTAATGACTAACTTGGTGTTAATGATGAGAACTTCTGATGAAGTACTAGCAATCAAGGTTTCCTAGGACCCAGTTAGTTGTATTTCTGTGAATTTGTTTCTTCTTCTAAATATTTAGATATTTTGTAGCTTAGAATGGAGAATGATTCCATTAACATATTTTAGTTATAAGTCTGGCTTGTTTTATATGCTACTTTCCCATTTGTTAAAATGTTTTAATTTTGTCCTGATAATTTCTTTTAAGAAATCAGACAAGTTATTAAGGTTTATTGTATGTTAATTGCTGTCCCTGAGGCTTTGGAAAACTTATGTAAGCGGTGACTAAGTGGAAGTTCTTTGTGCTTGAGAAAATTCATTTTAAATTTAATATACTTTCTCATATCCAAACCACACTGATCTGCATAGTTTTACAGTCTAGAACTGTTTCCTCTCTTTTCATGTTTTTAGTGTACAGAACACTACATGGTCAGACTATTTTCTTATATTAGTCTTTCCACTTTAGGTTTATGCCATTCATAATCCTCTACCACCTGTCCTGTGCCCTAAAGAAAACACAGGCTCCTTCTTGGCTGAGTTTTTCCTAGGAGGGAAAGGGATACTGAATGACTGACAACCTTTTGTCTAGAATAGTAGTTCTAAACCTTGGGTCCCCGGATGTTCTTGAAGTAAAATTCTCAGAAGTCTTCATCACTAGCTGTGCTGCCCAAGATTTCTGGGTGTCCAAGTTGTCAAGAGTATCCAATTCAGCTTATGAACTCTGGAGTTCTTGGGATGAAACAGAGTAAGGATGTGTAGGAATAGACAATAACATAGACACAGAGAGAGCGCATAAGTAAAACTTAGTTCATTATATATTATAGTGCAGTTATTTACAATATAGTCAGCATAGCATCAACAGCATCAGCTACATAGCAAGATATGACATGCAACGACACAGAATAGTCATTCAGTCATTGGCATCAAACAAAGCATACAATACAATAGGCAATAAAACATGCACACACAAGAAGTATGTGCCCAATTAAAATTGCACGGGTGATAAAATACAGAAAAAGACATGATACGGCAAAATATGAAATGACATGATATGTCCGCTTGAAAGGTATTTGGCCGTCAACCATGTAACTGTGGCCCAACAGGTTACAAAAACCCTGTTGGTAATTGTAACCTGCGTTGCTGGACCAGTAAATTAATGTATATGGCAATTTGCCTAGTGACATGCAATGACACAGAATAAAGTGATGTGACTTGCAGCAGATAAAAACTCACTCTAGACATGTGCCTTTTATACAACTTTCCACCAATCAAAGCACACATTACATCACCAAGTATTGCATTAGATTACATCAGTTTATCTATCTCAGCTGCACTGAATTGCATTACAGTAGGACCCCTGTATCCACTGATTCACTAACCACTGATTCATTTATCCACAGTTGGCAGAGGAAAAATTAAATAAATAATTCAGCAGCTGCAAAACAAGCTACTGTCACATACAGCAGCTGTAAACAAGTTACTGTCACAAACAGCAGCTGTAAAGCAAGTTACTGTTGCAAAACAGCAACCATAAAGCAAGCTACTGTCACAAAACAGCAGTTTTGGGTTTTTGGCATTCTCTCTTATCCATGGTTTTCATTATCCACAAGAAGGCCTGGAACAGTTCCCCAGAGGATACCGGGGTCCTACTTTATATCAAGTGTACTGAATTTAGAAGTTGTTCTGTTATTCAGTTGTTAAGTCGCGTCCAACTCTTCATGACCCAATGGAACAGAGCACGCCAGCCCTCTGGTCTTCCACTGCCTCCCAGAGATTGGTCAAATCCATGTTGGTTGCAACGATGACACCATCCAACCATCTCATTCTCTGCTATCCCCTTTTCCTTTTGTCTTCAATATTTCCCAAGATCAGGGACTTTTCCAAGGAGTCTTCTCTCCTCATGAGGTGGCCAAAGTACTGAAGCCTTAGCTTCTGTCCTTCCAGTTAACATTCGGGGTTGGTTTCTTTCAGGATGGACAGGTTTGATCTCCTTGCAGTCCAGGGGACTCTCAAGAGTCTCCTCCAGCACCACAGCTCAAAAGTCTCAATTCTGCGGCAATCAACCTTCTTCATAGTCCAGCTCTCACTTCCATACATCACTACTGGAAAAATCATAGCTTTGACTATCCAGACCTTTGTTGGCAAAGTGATGTCTCTGCTCTTTAGGATGCTGCCTAGTTTGCCATCGCTTTCCTCCCAAGAAGCAGGTGTCTTAATTTCGTTGCTGCAGTTGCATTCTGCAGTGATCAAGGAGCCCAAGAAAGTAAACTCTGACATTGCCTCCATTTCTTCCCCCTCTGTTTGTTAAGAAGTGATGGGACCAGTGGCCATGATCCTAGTTCTTTGATGTTGAGCTTCAGCCCATTTTTTCACTCTCCTCTTTCAGCCTCATTAAGAGGTTCTTTAATTCCTCCTCACTTTCTGCTGTCAGAGTAGTATCATCTGCGTATCTGAGATTGTTGATATTTCTTCCGGCAATCTTAATTCTGGCTTGGTTGTGATTCATCCAGTCCTGCCTTTCACATGATGTACTCTGCATATAAGTTAAATAGGCAGGGTGACAGTATACAGCCTTGTCGCACTCCTTTCCCAATTTTAAATCAGTCAGTTGGTCCATATCCAGTTCTGACTGATGCTGCTTGTCTCACATATAGATTTCTTAGGAGACGGATAAGGTGGTCAGGCACTCCCATCCTTTAAGAACTTGCCATAGTTTGTTGTGGTCTGCACAGTCAAAGGCTTTTGCATAGTCAATGAAGCAGAAGTAGATGTTTTTCTGGAACTTTCTAGCTTTCTCCATAATCCAGCGCACGTTGGCAATTTGATCTCTAGTTCTCCTACCCCTTCGAAATCCAGCTTGCTCTACTGGGAGTTCTTTGTCCACATACTGCTGAAGTTTCCCTTGTAGAAATTTGAGCATAACCTTGCTAGCGTTTAAAATGAGTGCAACTGTACAGTAGTTGGAGCATTCTTTGGCATTGCCCTTCTTTGGGATTGGGATGTAGACTGATCTTTTCAGCAATCACCTTGTCCATGACTCAGGACATTTCAATTATTTTTCAATATTAAATTTTAATACATAAGATGAAGTCTTGGTCTATCTATATAGACTCATAGTTGGGAACCATTGGTTAAGACATTTGGAAGAGACATTCCAATCCACACAGTTTCCATTCCATTCCACAAAGGTAGAATCTGGAACTTACACAGCTGACTTCTGTCACTGGGCCCCATTTTGAAACTTGTTTTAAGCAGAGAAGCCTGGTTTGTATATCTGGTCATGGATTTTGGAATTTGTATGTTTCTTCTGCACCATCCCCAGTTCTGTAATTCCTGATCAAGACCCATGTGAGATTGAAAGCTGAATTAATTTTGTGATTTCGTTAGTAGTTCAATAAGGACATCATCCACCCTTCAGATTAGTTTTAGTAGTATCAACTACTATTCATGTGTAACATACCCACACTGTGTTCCTAAAGTTAATATGACTTTGTACTGGTAAAGCAATTGATTTGTGACCCATTCTTTTTTCCCCTGCATAGCAGCAAAACTTGGAGTTGAGCCACTGACTAGTTCCCTCCCCCTTCCTTTCTTGACCTGGAATGACAAAACTTTAAAGAGATCTGTGTAAACAGGGAGCAAGATCTTAGGCAGTGCACAAAATGCATGCCATTCAAGATATTAATGATTAATTACTAACACATAAGCATGTTTGCTCAACTTTTTTTAACAAAGTGGCTGAAGAGAGCTTGAGAGCTGTTTTTTTATTCGTGTCATTGAGATTTTAGTCAAAGGCCAGTATGTCTGTTTCTAATAAAACAACCTCCCTTGGTAGACAAAGCTATCTGAATGCATGAATGCCACCATGCAGTTGACAAAAGAATGAACACTTGTATGAAAAGGCTCTGTACATTCTTTCCCACAGAAGTCAACGAAAGGGTCGGTTGTCCTGGGCTACGTATTCCAGCATTTAAACCTCATGGAGATAGATTACTTTGGACTGCGTTACTGTGACAGAAGTCACCAGACGGTGAGTAAAACCAGGACAGATTAGATTTTCCAGTAATAAAAGTTACCCTGCTGATAATACCCCCCCCCCCTTCTTCCTCCTGGTACTTTCAAGTGTCACCAAATCAGTTTTAAAATCAGCTTGAGTTGTCTTGTCATATTTACACAGAAATAAATATTTCTGTCATCAATTATGTAGAAATGGCTTTTTCTGTCTGAACAAGAAGATACTTCCAGGAATAGAAACAAGTTTGTCATCTACACATACAATTATGATGTAATTGAGCAAAGGGAGCAACAAATGAGCTGGTGCTTAGGTGGATACAAAGATGACAGTTGCTAAGAAGTACTGGGAGGAATCCCAACAGTATTATTCTGCTAATAGAATGGATTCTCTCAGTTCGCCCCCATCCTTAAAACCTGTTCCGGGTGTCTAGGATATCCTGCAGTGCAGGTTTTGGGCAATGAAATTCCAGTCATGTCAGTCAACCTCTGCTTAAAATGACAGTGGATTTCATTGTTATGGTGAATCTATTTATATGTCTAATAGGGATGGGATTTTTTGGATTTTTCTGAATTAATAATACCATAGAATAATGAAGTTGGAAGGGGGCTACAAGGCCACCGAGTCCAACTAACTGCTCAAAGCATGAATACAAATCATAGGCTATCTTCCAGGCGGTTGTCTAAATTGCTCCTGAATACCTTCAGCATTGCAGCACTCACCACCACGCGCTGACAGTTAGGAAGTTTCTCCTGATATTCAACTGAGATCTGGCTCCCTGTAACCATAACTTTCTGTTCTTTGAGTTCTACTTACTTTACAGGCATCTTGCAAATACCTGAACGTGATGTGATGTACCTCGGAGAAAGGCCTAAACAGGAAGGCTTTAAGGCACAACTAAATCTAGCTCCCAACTGGGCCTAGGGCTGGAACAGGGCACTTGGATGGAACCTTTGCCCACCCCAGCCCACTCCAGCAACTGGAACAAGGGGGCCTCAAAATAGTGCAAGTGGCATCAATAACCTGTCTAATTAAATTTGAGCAGGTGCTGTCCCCTAGAACAGCACCCAACCCACAGATACAGTCTGGCCAGCCCTCACTTTCCCAGCACGAAGGCTGTTCGGAGCTTCCATTCTGTTTAGGCCTTTCTCCCAAGTATGTCACATTCAAGTATTTGCACCATGCTTGCAAAATAGGTAGAACTCCTACTATGGAGAATTATGGTATTTCTGCTTGAGAAAATCCAAAACTCAACTACTAATTTCTACATTTAGATTCTGGAGATCCTAGTTTTTAAATGTATGGCTGTAGCTAGCCAGCTGTCATTTCTGATGCCAGTACTTGGTGAAGTTTTGTGAGAAAGTGCAGTTCTTAGATACTGAAGTTGATGCAGTTATTAGTGATGAACTGCATATTCCCATGTTGAACATTTTACATAATCAGAGCTGATGGTCCATTTATTGACCTAATCTGAAGTTTCATATGTGTGTTGCTGAAATGATTGTGACTTGGAAAGCAAAGTTTTATATTATGCAAACTATTCTGTAAATTTCTAAGCTTCATACTCTGACTCAAAATGAAATATTGTTATGTCAATTAGAGTAATGAAAGTAAATTATTGAGATTAAGTAATTTGATAATGGTGACTCTTATTCCCCAAAGCTAAACAGGAAATTAAGTATCACCCTTGTCATTTGCAGTGTTTTGTTTTAGTATTTCCTTGAAATTATCGTATTGAACATGGGAAAGCACTCAGCAGTTCCAGAAGCATTATAGACAAGCAGTTTTCTTTAATTTGTTGAAATATTTTAATGTGTTTTCAAGCATAGTTTGGGCGTTACATTTTGAATATACCAGAATTCACACATTGGTCGTAGACCCTTAGTGGTAGTTCATTGATTTGGGAACCTTGTGGTACAGGAAAGCTGGAAGTTCAGTTCCCCTCTGTGCTTTCAGGGAAAAGACCCAACAATGTACACCCATTCTAGGGTGCCCCAAGAAGAAGGAAATAGTAAACCACTTCTATGTACTGTCGACCTAGAAAATCTAGAAAGGGTCTCCATACATTGGAATTGTCACAATTATTGTTATTATGTTAATATATTATTTTACAATCAAATACATTGTGTATTCTGTAGAGTTTAATGAACAAAGACAAAAGACATAGTGTGGGAGTACTTTTATTTGGAATTCAGTTATTAAAATGAGATGACTGATTATAGAAGCACATCATGGAATACAGTAAATTTTGCAACGTGCAAGAAGTATTCCACAGGGATTGCTTAAGCTGTAAGTAACAAAAGTAAATTGATTGGGCCATCCAGTGATTTGCAGTGTAACTTATTGTTTTTCTCTTTCTATCCTTTAAAAAAGGAATAATGCCGTAATAACAACAATTTTAATTTGCAGGCATACAGATAGTTTATGCTTTGGGCTAGAGCTAGACTGGCATTTGAAGAGGCCACAGTAAGATTAGTAGCCATCACAAAAGCAAGGTTTTTGCCTAAGGCATTCCACAATAAAGGCTAGTGGGAAGAAACCCAAGGGAGCCATAGAATTATATACTGAGGAGGTGTCTTTTGTTCATTTCTAGATGACATCCACAGAAGTCCTGTGCAAGCGTTGTTAAGATGCGTGCAAGATGCCTAGTTGTGGTGCCTTGTGGGTGTAATTGAATTCCTTTAATGAGACCTATGGGCTGAGGCTGATATTCACAAATTAATATTACATAATGCATGTATTGTTAGTTGAAGCATGGAAGAAAGGCCGTGGCTGACCTTGTTGAAACAACACAGTGTAGGGATAAATTAGGGATGTGCGTGTCTTGAAAACTAGATAACATTTTGCTGAATTTACCAAATTCAGTTATGTTATCTTTTCCACTGTAATAGGGAAAGCAGAGACAGAACAGCTGAACAGGCTTTGACCCTCTGAAAGTAGGCAGGGAAAAGGAACTCTGATTGTGCTTCACACTTTGAGTGGCTATACTGAGGAATATTTTGATAATGACTGACATTGTGTTGAATTCACAGTTTGTAGTGTAACAAATGGTTTCTTACAAACAAGTTTAGTCTGTTTGACCTGAATATGACCCGGCACACAAAGATGTGGGGTTGTTTAAAAAACAGATTGACCTTTTTAACACTTAAAGAGCATTAATTGTAATAGTACATCAGTGGAATGTAGTTTTAGTAGCTTTACCTAGCTTAAATTGTTCAACAGTTTTAAACACACAGAGTTTTTTTTTAACCATGCTAGGTTAGGTGATTCAACTTCCTTCCCATATTCTCATTTTGTTCTTTAAAATGGTTCCTCTCTTCAGATAAGATGGGGCACACTTAAGTTGGAAAATGTGGCTTTACCACCATCGAATGCATCATGTTACAGTGGTCCTTCGCCCTTTCGCGGTTCATATACTGCGGTCCCGCTATATTGCGGGATCACAGTATATGAAAAAAGACCCCCTGGGTTAAGGGGGAAAAGGCCTATTGCAGGCCTCCCATAAATACCTCCAACCTGGTACTGTCCCGAATGGGCCTGCGAGGGCCTTTCCAGGCCTTCTGGAGGCCCCAAAAGGGCCTCCCTGTGAACCAGAAGTGATTTCCAGTAAACCAAAAGTGACTTCCGGATAGCCAAAAATCATTTCTGAGGCCTCCGGTAAGTACAAGAGCCCCCAGCTAGGTGCTCCAGGGCCGACCTGACCTGCATCCGCATAGTGCAGATTTTCAATTATTGCAAGTCAGGCCGGGTCCCTAACCCCCGCAATAGGCGGGGGGGGGTCACTGTACCACCTGGTTGGAGATACAATGTATTCAAGTGACAGGGCTTGGTAGGCTTTTGGGTGTGTGTGTGCTATTGCACACAGATGGTTCAAGAAGATGCTTTTTTGGACTTCAATTCCCAGATCCTTCCAGCCAACATGTGGTATACTGGGAAATGTAGTCCTGCAAAATACATTTGTTTCCCCCTAAGAATCCGTGGAGATAGCACTGTGGCCAGGAAAGATGGCATGGCCATATAGGGCATATAACAGGAGTAAGCTGATTATCATAAATATTATACAATGGTGTGCTTTTAGGAAGCTGAAATGCTTTATTTTGGTAAACCTAGATGTTGTTATTGTGAGAAATGTTCTTCCGTAATGCTTGTCACGACTGTGCCCTTGTAAGGACTTGGAAACTAGACTGCTAACATTAAAATAACCTCGAACAAAATGCTCATGCACATGTGCTTTAATATTATCCTTGGAACCTGTGATGTGATGCTTATCATTCTGCTGTTTGGTTTAAGGCTTAAACTAAAGTAGAAAAAGGCATCCTCACTTAATAAAAGCTTGAGATGACTTTGCCGTCTCAAGTGTTTATATATTTAAGCCACTAGCATTGCTTTTTTGTTATCATTGTGAAGATAATAGGACTTGTTTAGAAGTATATAGAAAAGCTGTTGGCTTTTACGAAAAATGAAAGAAACTAAAATAAGCCAGGAACTGATAGAGTCCTGGTTTATGGTTTTAATTTTTCCTGTTTGAAAGATTGCAGCTGCTGTATATTTTCATAGCATGTTTTTTCTTTTTTTCTATTACCGAGGAGATGAAAGAATGACAATACATTATTATATAAGCTTCCCATTCTAGATACAGGCCTTGGGTTTAACTATTCCTCTGCTTTAAAAATCTATGCTAAGCTATTGCACTTATTGCATTCAGTGAGACCGGTTTAATCATACAGCAACTTGAGCTAAATGTAGTCTTTTCCCCTCTTTGAAAACTGCATGAAATCTATAAACTTTGTTCATACACCATCAGTGGCAACCACTAATATGTTAATTTCCTGGGAACAGGGAAAATGATCATGGATATTTGAGTCATTTCAGATTTCTTCCCTTTTCTGATCTCTCCATTTTGACCTGATTTGCTTTGTATGATTTTTAAAAAGCTACTGTTGGCCAAAAATTCTATTCCTAGGATAATTTGGTAAAGAATAGCTGAGGTTCCATTTAAACTTTAACAGTGCAATTGTTGAGTCACAGTTTCGTGTATTTCCTTAATAAGAAAGGACCAAAGTGCATTTTACTAGCTTTACATGCTGCACTCTCTTCAAATCTTAAAGGACTTCTTCCCACAGTAACTTTCCATAACTTTCAGCACTGATTTAGGAATTCATTTCAGAATAAAAATATCTTCTGTATCTTCAGTTAATCATCTGGGGGCTGATAGAATCAAAAGATACCAGATGATGTTGGATGTTATCTGTATAATGAAATAACTTCAGTAACAAGCATAATGAGCATTTCACTTATAAGTATTATTTATCCTTCTTGCTAGCTCTTTGGTAAAATGTGTTTTTTTAGGGAACAATTAAGAAGCTGTGGCTGTCATCATCACGATCCTAATATTAATGTACTGTATATATTAGGAGCTAGTAGGACACTTTTTTGTTTCATTTATTTACTTTAACAAATCAAATCTAAATTTGTGACACAGTTGGAAAATGAAAGCAAATAGACTCAACTGATACCAGTAGAATTTTTTAAAAAGTGGTGGTAGGGGAAACTGAACAGGACAAGATGTAGTATGTTTTTACTGCTTCTTGTGTATATATAGTGATGGCCTGGATGCTTTCAAAGGGGGATTGGACAGTTTCCTGGAGGAAAAGCCCATCACAGGTTACAAGCCATGATGGGGATTTGTCATCTCCAAGCTTAAAAAGAAAGTACAGTACTTTAAATGCAAGATGAAGGGGAGTGGTATATCAGCATATCGATATCTAGTTTCATGCACTCCCAGAGGCATTTGGTGGGGCCACTGTGAGAAACAGGAAACTGGACTAGATGGGCCCTTGTCCTGATCCAGTATGGTTCTTCTTATAATTAGCTTTTAAATAGCTTCTAAATCAGTAGTTTATCATTGTCTGTGTTATTGTGTGTTTTCTGTTAGTTTACTTTGTTTTTAATTGTGCACATTATTTGTTTGTAATCATCTGTAGCTGCCTTGGTTCTCTATAATGGGAGTAAAGTGCCATAGAAATAAAATAAATAAATAAAATTTAAAATGAATGAATGGAAATTTCAGACTTTCCCCACCTACAAGCTCTCCCCCCCCCTTTGTGTGCGTGTGTGTGTCTTTCTGTTTATACATGTGCACGTATGTGTTAAGATTACTTTTGCTTAATAGATTAGAGAAATGTTGTGTATACTGGCTGTGGTTTGTTATTAGGCTGGAGAGAATTCTTTCCTCTTAAAGACCCTAATAAAGTATATTAATATATTGAAATATCATAATAGCTTTTATGGTCATTCCCACAGTATTGGCTGGATCCTACAAAGACACTTACTGAACATAAGGAGCTCATAAACAGTATGTATATAATTTATTCTTATACACGTTTACAAGGACATGGAAAATATTTTACCTGCAGAACCAACAGTTTAGAATGTATGACAGTTTTTAATATCCTTTGATATTGTTGTGTAAAATGAATATTGTTCATTGTCAAAACAACACATACTGAGTGCTTAACCGTGTTATGGATATTCCCACATATATTTCTTCATACTACTAGAAACTTTTTAAATATTTCAATAATAGTAGTATACATTTTTGGGCTATGTAATTGAAATACCTGTACTTAAATTTGCTTTTTAAAAAGAGGAGTCTGGCAAGTAACTTTTGGAATTGTGATAAGCATAGTGTTCTCAAGTCCATCAAGAAATAGAAGATTCAGTAGGGCTTGAGATAATCCAGCAGGAAAGGTGGAGGATAGAGTTTAGATTTAGAGGGACACCAAGTAAGTAAAAAAGCTTTGGGGTAGTCTCCCTTTATATGTGGCCTTTACTGAAAGGCAATGAACCAGAGAGGTGTTACAACACATTCTTTAGTGATTGAACTAGTTTAGTAAGCAGAATTATTGTTTTGTCTGGACTGGCACCACAAGAAGAATAAAAAGGAATAGTACACTACACTGGACTCATGCATCACATCACGCAGAATTAATTGTTCTAGTGCAACATTCCAGTTTATTTAATTGTATTAAAATAGTTGTATCCTGTACATCTAGACACCCACCCTGCCTAAAATAGGTCTCTATGGTAATTCATATCAAGTAGTTTTAAAGCAACACAGATTTTTTTTAAAAAAACAAAACCTCCAGACAATGAAAGAATTTAAAAGCAATGTAACATAGCCTTACTGACCAAAAGCTCTCTGTCTTATCTCTATAGAGTTTTGTTTTGTTCACTTTTTTATGTAGTGTGACTTAACTTGCAAGTAGACATGAATAAGGGTTGCAGCATAAATGTTGAGAATGAATATAATCTTGCATAGCTCACACAAGTGTGTGACACATATAAATGGAGAGCACATGTATACCTTGTTGTGGCAGCTGCAGTAGGTGTTGGTCCGTATTTGGACATTTCAGAGACTTGGTTATGACATACAACATAGGTACATGTCCTTTGTCTGAGGAATTTGAAAGACTGCATTTTCCTTCATGAACTGTCTGAGTTTTAAGATTTTTGGGAGATTTTTAAAACCCCTCTTGGACCTGCCACTTGCCTGCTTTTGCATGTTTTTGAACTCCCTTGTCTTTGGCATCTGACTGCATTTTAATTGCAGGAAGTTGTTTCCTCTCTATTAACTATTTTAACTCTTTTTATGCTTTAATTTTGTTAGCCAGTTTGAGTGTAATTTGTTAGCAGAAAGGAAGAGTGGAAATTAAATACATAAAAACATATACTTTGACATATTTATAAACTATATATGCAAATCTCAATGGGCTGTATATTGTCCCTCATTATTGTAAGCCACCTTGGGAGCTTTTCCAAGGAGAAAGGTGGGGTAAAAATATTCAAAATAAAAATAAATAAATAAATAAATAAATAAATAAATAATAGTATACAGTATTCAGAGAGATAGCTACGAGTGATAAACTGACAGGGTAGCTATTCTCAGATATTTATCTTCAGTTGGATAGGGTAAACACTACTAGCTAAATGCTTATTCTGTGCAATTTTATTTTGTTTCAGTGGAGTTGTGTACTAGTAATTATTGGGTGGGATTTCCTTCCCAAACCAATCCACTGAAACAATTGCTGTGTTTTAATTATACTTGAAAGATATTAGGTGATGTAGGTGCATGCTTGGTATTATTTTAAAATAATTAGTTGAAAGGTGCAGTGGACATGATTTCTAGATTGTTTCTTGTTACAAGTAGAAAAGCAATTCAGTAGCTGTTGTATAAATGGGATTACAGTCATGTTTTGGTAAGATAATAAAATGTATGCCCAAGTAAAGGTGTTTATTATTGCAGTGATTCATGTGAATGTCTACCAAACTAATCAGGTTCCTTATATCGAACAGCTGGTCCACCTTATACTCTTTACTTTGGAGTTAAATTCTATGCTGAAGATCCATGCAAACTGAAAGAGGAAATCACCAGGTATGGTATCATTTTAAATACATGGAACTATTAACAGTAAGATTAAATTGATACTTTTTAAAGTAGCCTGTACAGTATATTTACATGGGATTAATTATAGTATTTTTAGAAGAGGGTAGAAAGGAGAACTCTTAATGGAAGTTTTGTTTTCCTTATTATGAGCATCTAAAAATGTATTTGAATTATCTCAGTTGAGTTTGACTAGTATCAGTGGAGTAGAAGTCAGTTCAGTCCTGTTGCACAGTTCTAAGTGCATAACATGAAGCTTAGGAACCAGTTTAGAAACTAGCAGATTTGCAGAAGTATTGTTGACAAAGTATTTCTGTATGCATGCTGCACAACAATCATAATGGGAACTGTGTGACTGATTACATAATGAGATTGTGCCATCCTAATTGCTTGGGATATAATCTATATTATGAAAAAACAAACAGGACTTCAAGTAATGTGTCTTAATGTGTCTGCTGTTGTTTTTATCTTTTTTACCTTTGATATATTTGATTTATTCTGGGGTTTTGTTTTGGGGGAAATTGTTTATTGGATAATTTGTTGTACAACGCCAGAGTTCCCAAAGGAAATTTGGGCAGTTAATAAATAAATAAATAAATAAATAAATAAATAAATAAATAAATAACTTAGCCAAAGTTTTGTGCTGATTGTGATAGGGATAAGTTTTTCTTTTGTGAATCATGGTCAGATTTATTTTACTGTGATGCATCAGCTTCCATGGAGATTGTTGCATTACATTGTAGCTTTGCTTTTTGGTTCAGCTCAGCTTTGAGAAACAGTTTTTTGAGTATTGGATTTTTTTTCAGACGAGAGGAACTCATATACAATATACCCAATTTTTTCGCTCCATAAGATGCACAGGACCATAAGACGCACCTAGATTTTAGAGGTATGTATGTGTGAAAAAAAAATATTCACACATACATTCATTGGTCCTGATACATCTCCAGCCCCAGTTTACTCTCCAGCCATGCTGCTCTTGGGAGGGCTGGCTGGGAAGCCTCCGGCCCTTGCAGAGGCCCCCAGACCTGGTGGAGATCCCGGCCCCAGCGGAAGCCTCCTGACCCAGCTGTTTAATAAAAAAAAATCCCTTTCATGACTGATTTTTTTTCATTGAATTGAAGAAGGAGAGTAAATGGACCTACCGGATACCACAGGTACAAGAAACGGGCTAGAGAGTAATTACCAGGTGGGCTGAATGTGAATCCCGGCGATGAAGCTCTCCTATTCAGCCCATCGTGAGGAACAGCACTATGGTCATCATGGTGGGTGGTTACTCTCTAGCCCATTTCTCATCTCTGTGGTCTCTGGTAGGTCAGTTTACTCTCCCTCTTCTATTCAACGTAAAATTCAGTCGTGCAAGGTAATTTTTTTTTTAACAGCTGGGTTGGGAAGCCTCCGCTGGGGCTACAGCCGAGGCTGGGACCTCCACCAGGTCTCGAAGCCTCCACAGTAGCTGCTCTGGAAGCTCCCGGTGGGAATGTATTCGCTCTATAAGACACACAGACATTTCTCCTTACTGTTGGGGGGGGGGCAAGTACATCTTATAGAGCGAAAAATACGGTAACTCTAAATTTAAAAAACTGTACTATGTGCTATATCAGATCGTAGTTTTAAGGTGCTAATTTCATTATCAGAGGATGATAGTGCTGCATATCAAGAAGATCATTTATTTTTGTCTCTTCACTCTGATAAAGCCAACACAGTCTGCATACTGATCTGCTATTCTGGATGCATGGAAGCATTATACACAGAAGAAAGCAGGTCATAGCCAGTGAAACACAATTATGTGTAGTTGCTTGTGGAAAGAGAAAGAAGCTATATATAGCGTGCTAAGCCTGGGCATAGATGCTCATTTCTAAAATGTATGACCTCTCTCATTTTGCAGTTTACAGTATTAGCCATAATGTACAGGTGATAGCTTGATAACTGCACCGGTGTAACAGAGGAGTTGAGAGTCTCATGAGGAGAAAAAACACCATTTATTTTATTGTAATTGATTTGTACTACTCCATTAAAAAAAGATGTGGCAGAATTCACTGTAGCAGGGGATCCCGTAGTGCAGTGGTGTCCAAACTTCGGCCTTCCAGATGTTTTGGACCATAACTCCCACAGTCCTTTGTCATTGGCAATACAGGCTTGGAATTCTGGGAATTGTGGTCCAAAACATCTGGGAAGTTTGGACACCCCTTGTTAAAAAGTTTGTTTCAAAGAAAAGAAAAAAAAGTGAAGACAACAAATGTGTTGTTGAAACGGTGAGGTGAAGGTAAAATCTCCATCATCCTCAGAATGCTACAATTCATAGAATTAGTCCAAAGGTGCTATGATGGTCAAGTTTGTACCAAATTTATTGAAAGCTCTAAATCAGGCATGTCCAAACTTCAGCCCTCCAGATATTTTGGACTGCTACTCCCACAGTGCTTTGCCATTGGCAATCTAAGCTTAGAATTCTGCGAGTTGTGGTCCAAAACATCAGGAGGGCCGAAGTTTGGACATGCCTGCTCTAAATGTATCTTAGGGCTGTTCATCATAATATCAACCTTTCCTGTACCTCTTCATTTTTTGAGAAAGTGACAGCAGTTCATTCACAGCATGTAATGTAGGTTGACACAGAGGTGCATAATATGTTTTGAACTTTTTGGTACAAAGAAGGAAACCCCCCCCCCTAAATTTGCCTTAAAAATTCAGCTGGATCAGTTTTATGAAGTGAGCTCTCTGCCCTTCTTCAAAACTACTCTGTTTCTATTAAATAAAGCTGCGATAGTGAGACACTAGAAGGGTAGGGTTGTCTAGTCATTTGTTTTCTTTCTTGTTTTAGGTATCAGTTTTTTCTACAAGTGAAGCAAGATGTTTTGCAGGGACGCTTGCCTTGTCCTATCAACATTGCTGCTCAGCTGGGAGCTTATGCAATACAAGGTATGTGCTTCACCTCAACAGTTATTGTATTTTCTTTGTTAAACCCTGTGTCCTGTATTAAAGATATTTCTGTACCACTTCTCAATTGCGCAAATACCACATAATGTAATAATCTTTCATATGCCAAATGTGAGAGTTCTGGATAGCTGAGGGGAAAAGAACACCCGAGGTATCACACCATTAAGATTGGACAAGGAAGAGTAGTATATAATGCGAGCATTACTGCAGAGAAGGCCTGTCTCCATGTTACTGCCAAAGTGAAACCTGTGAGCCACAATACATATCACAGGGACTCCCCTGAAGACCTTAGTGTCTATGAAATTGGTGTGGAGAGGGCTACCAATACCAGCATTGCATAGGACTCATCGTATATTTGCAGTGAAGGTTTGATTATACTTTTCAACCTGAATTGCAGTGAATAGGATGACATAGATTCTAGACTGCAATTGTTTCTAGCAACTTGAAAGCATGAGAGGACTGTCGGTTTATTGAGAGCACCCTCTACACAGCTGACAAGCAGAGCGACTAACATCCCCTAATGCTTTGCAGTTGCTATGGAGCTAACAAACGTCCATCCGTGTCATTCTCCATGCTTAATTGCCATCCCTGCAGAGAGCAGCTTGGCAAGGTACACGTAATATAGTGTAACTAGAGATGAACACGAACTACTGGCTTGGCAGTTTGTGCCAGTTCATTCATCAGTAAAACATCCCTTCCCCGCCTCCTCCAGGTACTGCCTCTGAGTGGACACCCACCATAGGAGGTGGGGCTTTGAAGTACCGAAACCTGTTTCTAGAAATAAACGAACTGGCACAATCCTGTGAACTCACAGTTCATGGCTAGCTCTAACTGAAGCCCTATTGAGAACTTGTGGTTTTGTTTTGTTGCTTGAGAAAACTGCTACAATTCTAGCCTCTGAAATTTCTCTTGTATTCTCTTAGCTGTAGTGAAAAATATACAAAAATCCCATGCTTACTGGTAATATTTTTGTCCACAGGGATCTGTAAAGGATGTTCCTCAAACTAACAGTCCCACTAATCACTTGTATTGCCCCTGGTTAGATAATTTCAGCCATTTTCCTTTTCTCAGAATAGAAATTTATAGGAATTTCAGTCTAAGAAATCTGAAAGTCTCATCGCTACTTGAGCCTCATCGCATGTGCAATCAAGAAATGACCCACCTTGCATTGAATAATAGTGATCTTTGCTACCTTATGTTGTTCTCATCAAGAGAATTTGTCTCCTTCTAATCTCAGACTTTCATTATTATACATATTAAAAATATTTGTGCTGGGACATTAAATATTCCATGTGAACTATAAAAGTGTGCAATAAAATTTTTGTATTCGTGTGTATTGTGTAGCTGAGCTTGGAGATTATGATCCATACAAGCATACTGCAGGTTATGTTTCGGAATACCGTTTTGTTCCAGACCAGAAGGAAGAACTAGAAGATGCTATAGAACGGATACACAAAACTCTCATGTAAGAATTTATGATGCTAATGATATATATTTCTGTATCTTCAGTTTTATCAACTAGGTTGCAAAAGAAGTACAGTGGACCCTTGTATGACAAACAGTTTGTATAACATAAAATCTGTACAACATAAAAAAATTCCGGAGATAGGGGAAATTTGCTTAACATAATCGCCTATGGGGCAAATCTGTACAACATAAAAATGGGATCACTCCATTTTCAATGCATATGGGAAATTTGTATAAAGGAAAATTTGCTTAACATAATTTCATTTGGAATGAATTAAATCCTTTATACAAGGTACCACTGTATAGGGGGAAAGCATTTAAGGAAGCAGCTCTTCTGAAAAGAGGGAAAGGCTATTTCTTTTTTTAAATATTATTATGCGTGAGCTCTATAAATATATATACTGTATCTGGAAAATATGCAAATATAAATATTCATATGCTGTATGGCTTATGTATACACAGAGCTCAGAAACATTATTATTAAAGCACACTTTGTTAAATTTATGAGCAGTCTGTCAAATATTTTTGATGCTTACTACTCATGGGTAATGGAAACAAAAATTGCCCTATATGGCTGCTTGAAGTTAAAAGAAAGAAATAGAAGACTATATTCCTATGGTTCTAGTGGTAAAATAGGAGGTCAGGTACACCATGCAGGTGACAGTAACTTGTGGGGAGGTGTGGTCTGATTTCTAATTTTTTTAAAAAAACCTCCGAGTTTACCTACCATTTAAATAAATATTTGGCTGTTAAACACACACACACACACACACACACACTTAAAAGACAGATCGACAATTATGAGAAGATTCGCTTTTTCAGAACACCATATTTTTACTGTTATATATGTATATAAATAAAAAAGAGCATATGCATATAGTCTTAGTTTTATATGTCTAAAAATGCTAAAAAAAGAGGCACCTTCTCCCATGTTCACAATGTATATACAGTGGTACCTTGTATAAAGGAATTAATTCATTCCAAATGAAATTATGTTAAGCAACTTTTCCTTTATACAAATTCCCATAGGGAATGCATTGAAAATGGAGTGGTCCCATTTTTATGTTGTACGGATTATCCCCATAGGCGATTATGTTAAGCAAATTTCCCCTATCTCCGGAATTTTTTATGTTGTACAAATTTTATGTTATACAAGCTGTTTGTTATACAAGGGTCCACTGTACTGAGTTCCTTTTAATGCTGAAAATAGCAACATTTATTCATTGTTATTGAAACCAGTGATGCTAGCCCCTTGTTAACAGTAAAAATAAGATATTATGAGAAAGTGAAATATGTCTTTTAAATATTGTGAAAAAATATTTGATTTAATTTCCAAACTCTGCATGCACCTGTTACTGCAAAAAGGGGTGGATAAATTACATAATCCTATATACATAGGATCATAACGCCTATCAAAAGTTAGAGAGCTAGAAATGAAGGAAGACGTTTACAATAACAAGATCTTTTTTTACAAAAGTCTGACTGCTGGTAATGTATAAAATTAAGTTTACAATACCAAGATCTTTTTTACAAAAGTCTGACTGCTGATAATGTATAACATTAATCAATTTTTCAATCAGCATAACCTGGCAGAATCTTGCATATCTTAATCGAGAATGATGAGAGAGAAGGAGGGGAGAGACATATTTGAGAAATGAGTCCGGTGATAACTTGTGGATGGTTGAGCCAAATAACTAGAGAGCAGAGCCAAATGATAAGAATAAGTGCAGGACTCAATGCCAATATCTGTTGAAGTTGAAAAACATGGGTGTGGTTACTTGCAAACACTAGAGAGGTGATGTGCAGAATTTGTTAGCTGGCAAGGCAGATCTGTGTGACCCATGTTTGAACACAAATTGAGCAAGGGTCTATGTCAGTTAAGAAGCAACATGAAAAAGCTGGTAATGAACTGTTGAGAAAAGATTAATTTGTTAATTACATTTGTGCAATAAGATAGAGTTGACTGAGGGTCGTTGATACCTCAAGGGGATACATACTGTACTTTTCATCTTGATAATTGCAAATCAACTGGGTGTATGAGTGTCAGGGGTGATACGTTATCATCCATACGTTTTTTCCCAGTCATTCTTTCACTGACACAGTCTTTATTGAAACAAATTCTTCAAGAGATTGAGATTCCTTACCAGAAGTCAATGTACTTGATACTGTAACTGTACAGGCTTACAAAATAACAAACCACTTCCACCTTAATGTCTAAGTCAAAATATGGGCACAAGAATGCAAACAAAAAGCTTTTGCTGCTGAAGTGGTAAATAGTTTGGGTTATCACAGTTAGTATAGGAATTTTGCCCAGGATCCTCTTGAATGCTGATCAAAAGAAGTACTTGCCCAGGGCAGTAACGCTGAATTCCTGGGCTTACTGTTGTGCCAGTATAAACTGCTGCAGCAACAGCCTAACTTCTACTTGCACAGGGAGTTGCATGATGATTCCATATGTGAGTGCAAAAAAAAAAAAAAAGTCACACTGCTCATGTAGAACTGTTATGGATCAGGTTTGATTGTGCAGAATCCTTTCCTGTAGCGGCAGCTAAGACTCTTACAGCATACTTACTGAATGCAAACTCAGTCTTGCTGCAAATGTAGCTCCTACACCTGTAGCTAGTATGCAGATAAGCCTCAGAAGAATGATTGCTTACGTCTTGTTTCGGGGGTCTGTTCTTCCTTGTGCAAACAGTATTAGCTATGAACCAAGACCACCTAGATCCTATTTGTTCAGTTTCTCTCCTTCTTCCAAGAAAGCAGGGTACGAAATAGAAGCTGAGTTAATTATAGTTCCAGCTATTACATTATTATCATCTTACATTGTCTGCATGTTAAAGAGAATATGTATGAACCAGAACTAGGTCAGTACAGTATGCAAGGATATATGACTTTTTAAAATGCCTCCCTTCCTACTTCAATTGACTAGATACATCTAATGTTGTTATGTTAAACAGGGGACAAGTGCCAGCTGAGGCTGAATTGAATTACCTGGGAGTGGCAAAGTCTCTTGAAATGTATGGAGTTGACCTTCATCCTGTATATGTAAGCATTTCTTTAAAAAAATAGAAGAATAAGTATACAGCTTGGCAAGTTATCTCCACAATCCATTAATCTGTGTTAGGATTTAACTGCCAAAGATATGTATGTCATATGGTTACTGGGAAATGAAGCAAACTAGTCCATCTTGAGAATGGACTAAACAGTGGGGCAAAACCTCATTTAGTCTCACCTTTAGTTTAATAATAATAATAATAATAATAATAATAATAATAATAATAATAATA
>JAHTLZ010000237.1:53664628-53686049 GCA_023846285.1 Phrynocephalus versicolor
AGTTCCCATCTGCTGTTGTCAGCATTGCTATAGTAACGGGGAAATGGAGCTGCATTTCAACAGCTAATGGGGGGTCACATATTGCCCATCCCTCAGTGTTTACCAGGCAGAAGAGAAACTGTCTTAGCAATTAACACACATCTAGCAAAATATTATTAAGGGCCATCTATAGCAAGAAGAAGGGATTTTGTATACATCTGCCTCAGAGAAGCAAATCAAGCTATTGATTTACATTTCCACTTGCATGATAACAAGTGTTGACTGTCATCCGTAATAAACATACCTTGTTTTACAAAATATTGCTGGGCTGCCTTTCTGGGTAAGTCTTTCCCTCACCCCCAGTGGGTTACTGCTTTTATTTGACGACTTAACCATGGATGTTTTTGTCTTTTTCTAACTCCTAGGCCTAGAATTACCAAGGTCCATTTCAAAGAAGCTCAGTTTGAACTGAGAGTTCTGGGGAAAGATGTAAGTTTGTATTTTTATAGCTAAAAAATAAAGCTGATTGAGCACATGCTGCCGAGCATCCTTATAAGGACTGAAATTGTTAAATACATTGTAAAATACATTAAATACATACAGTTTTGATGCAAATGTAACCATCAGGAAACATTTTTTAGGAAAAAAACAAGGATTTGGGTTTAAATTCAATAGATCTAGTTTATCAATAATATATGTAAAAATATAGATAACCTAAATTAGTAAATGAACCTAAATACCTGAAGGACCGCCTCCTTACATATGAACCTACCCAGCAATTAAGATCTAGCCAGCGGGCCCTCCTGAAAGAGCCATCCCTCAAGGAGGTGAAAGGGGTGGCTTGTAGATACAGGTCCTTTTTGGCAGCTGCCCCCAGGCTATGGAACACCCTCCTGAATGAGATCTGCCTGGTGTCATTGTTGATGACACTTTGGCACCAGGTAAAAACCTTCCTGTTCCAGAACTTTTTTAACTGATATAACATAGATTGTGGCTCCTGATGGCAATTTTAGTGTGTTGTATCTATATTTAAATGTTTTTATCATTTTAATTGTTCATTGGTATTTTAATGTTTTAATTGTTTTAATTGTTTTAATAGTTTATTTTAACTGTAAGCTGCCCGGAGACCTTTGGGTAGTGGGCAGCATATAAATTGTATATATGGATGGATGGATGGATGGATGGATGGATAAACAAACAAACAAACAAACAGTGACCTATCAAGCTCCCATGGATTTTTTTAGTCTAATCTAGCTAGGAGCAACAATTAGGTTCAGGCAGAAATAATGTGTCTCATGCAGAGTAGATTAAAATAATTTTAAAATGATTTATATCATGATTTAAATCACAATTTTTTAAAAAATCTGATTTTTCACAATTTAAATTGCATTGACATAAAAGCAAATCTGCCATAACTTGTTTCATTAATTCTAGTTATAGTTTTGAGAGAGAGAGAGAGAGAGAGAGAGAGAGATTTAGAATGAGAGGAAATGCTTTGTCTCTTGTCTCCCCATCTGTTCAGGGGTTAGGTTTCAGGCTTGAGTTGTCAGATTACTAAAATTTATTTATTTATTTATTTATTTATTTATTTATTTATAATTTGACTTTTATAACATCCATCTGGCAGCCATGACCACTCTGGGCAGTTTACCACAAGCTACCAAGAATCTGCTTGCTACTAAGATAGCAAAAGATTTTCAAAATACAGTACATAATCCCATAGATCTAAGACTATAAGACAAAAATAAAGTAAAATAATATTGACATACTGGGCTTCGATCATCGCCACGGCCTCCTTCAGGGAAGGGATTTTCCCTTCCCGTCTGAAGGAGACCGTGGTAAAGCCCATCCTGAAGAAACCGAACTTAGCACTGGGCGAATTGTCCAACTATCGCCCGATCGCTAACGTTCCTTTTATGGGCAAGGTGATCGAGAGGGTGGCCACGATCCAGCTTCAATCCTATCTGGAGGCCGAGCATGCCCTGGATCCGTTCCAGTCTGGGTTCAGGCCTGGTCGGGGGACCGAGACAGTCTTGGTCGCTCTGCAAGATGACTTCATCCGGAGGGCCAACGGGGGGTGCTCCTCCCTGTTGGTCCTCCTGGATTTGTCAGCGGCCTTTGATACCGTCGACCACGGTATCCTGCTGGATTGGCTCTCTGGGGTTGGGATCGGAGGCACTGTTCACAGTTGGTTCCGGTCCTTCCTCGGAGACCGTCCCCAGCAGGTTCAGCATGGGGGCGAGTTGTCGGCCCCTTGGATACTCCCTTGTGGGGTTCCACAGGGGTCGTCTCTCTCTCCCATGCTGTTCAACATTTACATCAGGCCGCTGGCTGAGGTCATTAGGAGACATGGAGTCTGCTGTCATCAGTACGCTGATGACACGCAGCTCTATGTCTCCTTTTCTACCGCTGCAGATGAGGCTGTCCGGACCCTCGATCAGTGTCTGGGCACAGTCATGGAATGGACCAGGGCTAACAGGCTCAAACTCAACCCCGATAAGACCAAGGTCATGTTCTTTGGGGCTTCCTCATCCAGCTACGGTGGCCCGTATCCCACCTTGGAGGGTGTTTCCCTCAGGCCATCGGACTGTGTCCGAAATCTGGGCGTAGTCCTGGACCCGGCGCTCACTCTGGAAGCCCAGGTGTCCGCCGTGTCCAGGGCTGCCTTTTTCCATCTTCGGCATATCGCCCAGATTCGTCCGTACCTGGATGAGGACTCCCTCAGAACAGTGGTCCAGGCGCTGGTGATCTCTAGACTGGACTATTGCAACGCGCTCTACATGGGGTTGCCCTTGACTCTCATTCGGCGCCTGCAGCGGGTCCAAAATGCAGTGGCCAGACTGGTGGCGGGTGTGCGTTGATTCAAGCACATCACCCCAGTCTTGGCTCGTCTGCATTGGTTACCCGTTGCAGCCCGAATTAGATTCAAGGTCCTGGTTTTGGTTTACAAAACCCTACATGGCCTAGGACCTGGCTACCTGACGGAGCGGATCGACCAGCGGTCAACTTCGGCCCGTCCGACTAGGTTGTCGCGGGCGCACATGCTGCGTGTGGCCACGCCCAGGGAGGCTCGGAGAACTTCCACCCGTACCCGAGCCTTCTCTGTGGCTGGCCCAACCCTATGGAATCACCTACCAGCAGAAGTGCGCCTAGCAGAGTCCCTGCCTGCCTTCCGGAAGGCGCTGAAAACCCTCCTCTTCCGGGAGGCGTTTGGGTGACCCAAGTTGAGTTTTGTTTTTTTTTAGTCCCGCCATCTGCTGCAGCTGTTTTTGTTTTACTGTTTATTTCAGTTGTTGTTTTATAACTTGTTGTCTGTATATTCATTGTAAACCGCCCGGAGTTCCTTTCAGGAAGACGGGCGGTATATAAGCTGTATAAATAAATAATAAATAATAAATACTAATTTAGTAATCATCATCATAACATATAAAAATTAATACAACTCATATAAAAAATTAAACTGACTATTATTGTTATTTTCCAACAAGCTTAAAAAGAGGGTAGTATTTAATAGATGTTTCTCAAATGGGTGAACGTTGGAGCTGTGTTTCATGCTGAAGGAATGTCTGATTAAACATCCAAGTCATAAGGGATCTTTTAGGCCCTTCTACGAGTACCACCACCCAAGGAAGTGTGAGGGGCGGCGGCAAGAAATAGGGCCTTCTCAGTAGTGGCACGGATACTATGGAATTCCCTCCCCTTTGAGTTGAGAACCGCCTCCTCCCTTGAAATATTCAAGCGAGGCCTTAAGACTTATTTATTTAGGCAGGCCTTCTGAGCCTCCAGCGTTCACCAACTTTTATAACAACTTACTTTTTTAGTTTCATTGGCTGGGGAGCTTTTAACTCTGCTGCAGCTACTGTTTTTTAATCTTGTTTTTATTGTATTATATTATATAGTATTTTTATTGTATTTTATAGGTATTGTGTTGTTTTTACATTCTACTGCTTTTATTGTACTTTTATGAATTTGTTGTAAGCCACTGTGGGTCCCTCCGGGGAGAAAGGTGGCATAAAAATAAAGTTATTATTATTATTATTATTATTATTATTATTATTATTATTATTATTATTATTATTATTATTATTATTATTATTATTATTATTATTATTATTATTAAAGGTAGCCAAGATGCCCTAAGAACATACGATCTCGCCTGATTTCGGAAGCTAAGCAGGGTCAGCCCTGGTTAGTACTTGGATGGGAGACCATCAGGGAATACCAGGTGCTGTAGGCACCTGGAGCAGGAGCTGGCAAGCCACTCCAGTATTCCTGCCAAGAAGACTCCATGGACGTGGAGTCAAGAAGGGTCGGTCACGACTGTAACGACACAACACACACAAAAGGGGGGGCAGGCATGTATCAGGTAGAAGATTATTCTATAGGCATGGGGGACAGCAGAGAAGGCCCTGTTTCTCACTTTTTCCTTTTGGGCTTCTCATGGTGTTAACTGACTCAAATGCCTAGCTTAGGAGGATCAGGTATTACAGGCAGTAAGCCACTCTGACAAGTAACGAGGTCCTAAACCATATAGAGCTTTGTGTGTCATAGTTAGAACCTTGAAGTTGATTCAGAACTGAACTGGAAGCCAATGCAGGGTGGTCAGTGCTGGGGATATTTGATCATATTTCCTGGTCCCAGACAGCAATCTGGCTGCCATGTTCTGGATGTGCCAGAGTCTCCATATCAGCCTCAAGAGCGGCCCCTTGTAGAGAACAGTGCAATAGTCCAGTCTTGAGACTACCAATGCATGAACCAAAATGGTGAGAGTCAGAGTGTCTACATAGAGACTCAGCTGGGCAATCCATTGTAGATGGAAGTGGGCAGAGTGGACCACTGATGCTGTAGATTCCATAGATAGTACCAGGTCCAAGAGGACACCCAAACAGCACACCTCATTCAGAGTGGGAAGAGTCAAACCCCCCAAATGAAAGAGTGCTTCCCAACTCACTGACAGCGGGGACTTCCACCTGTAGGATTTCAATCTTGCCTGGGTTCAACCTCCTCATCTGTCCCAGGATGGAATCCAGGCAGCCTTCAAGGAACAGAAGAATACCCACTGCAGAAGGTGGAAAGGAGAGCTAGAGCTGTGTGTCATCATTCGAATAGACCCATATAGATATTAAATAAGATGATCAACCCCTGTGGCACCCCACATTTGAGGGCCCACATCTTACCATTCTCCATCCTATGGGGTTGGTCCTTCAAGAAGGACCGGACCCACTCCAAAATGAGTCCTCCGATTCCCATCTCAGAGATCCTTCCCAGGAGGATACCATGGTGAATGGTATCAAAGGCCACTAAGAGACCGAGGAGGACCAGCAGGGCTACAAATGCTGTTTCTGTGCCATACCTCAGCCTGAACTGAAATGGATTGAGGGTGTCAGTTTCAGCCAGGAGGTCCTGGAACTGATCTGCCCCCACTCTCTCCAAGACCTTATTTATGAAAGGAATATTGGCGGCAAACCGATTGGTGTTAATGTCATCAGCCACCAGAATCACCTTTTTATGGATGGGCCTAATCAGTGTCTCCTTGTGGACAGGGGGAAGCCGACCCTCAAGGAGAGACCCATTAATTATTCATATGGCCCATTCTGTGGTCACTGTCCTGTATGCTTTTATTAGTCAGGCAATTGAGGCAGGAAGTGGTGGCCCTGCAGCAATCAAGTTGCCCTGTCCGCCTCAGAAGATGTTATTGGTGGAAAGTGTTAGCAAAGTCAGGCAAGATGGTGCAGAGGATGTCTCAAATGGTACTACTTCTGAAAGATGGTGGACTAGGTCCCGGCAGATGGCCTCTACTACAGATTTGCAAATTGTTCTCAGGATATGTTAGGGGAGGCCTATCACTGCAACTGTCACCAGATGGATCACAAACAATATGAAAGAGTTCTGCCTGGTGGTTACTGGCTTTGCTTGTTTTTGGTAGAGTAAGCTTGGTTTATTGTAGGGATGACTGAGTTTGGTAGGTCTGGGTCATCACATCCCCTTCTACAAGCATACAACATGTGGCAATTGGCTGTAATTAGAAGCTGGAATAAGCCTCTTCCATTAAAAAGAAAATCAATAAAAACTACAGCAGATACAAAATGAATCTGTTCAGAAGGCAGTGCAAGAGAAAACAGTGATTGAGCTCTTACACAAATACAAATTACCAGGTTCTTTATGTGGGAGAAACTTCAGTGGTATGAATTGTGCTGATTTTGTGCAGTCATGTGAGAACACAGTTCCTCTCTCCCAAGTGGCAGAGCCATATTCTCCTGTAGCTGGATGTAGATCATTGCTGACTGAGACAGTGTCACTGACCTGTGGATTGCTTTAGTGAAAGAAGATGAGAGTTTGGAACAGCTGTGTTTTCTTTTGTCCTAGTTGTGCCTGTTCTATATTTTTTGTAAAGCTGTTATTCCTTCAAAAGAGAGGGTTTCTGAAAGTATGGTTACCTGAGTTTCATGTTTAGCTGCACCTTGCCAGCTTCAGTGAAACCTTTTCAACCACAATTGTACTCCTTCCATTAAAGGGATTAAAGCATGTTTGGCAGAGAGCTTAAGCTATGGTTTTCCAGGTATGTTTAAATAGTTCACAGTTCAAATTCTTCTCTCTGGATGTAATCAGAAAATGCAATATGATTGGGTTACACAAGGACGGGAAACAATCTTTGTTTTGGAAATGGCCAACCTACACTTATCTTGCAGCAAGTTTAGTTCTTATATTCTTCTTACCCCCTCCCACTATACAAAAAGGTGGCTGCCCTGCTGCCTCCGGCCCTCTATTCCCTGCCATAGATCCCAGCTTAGCCTCTAAAGAGGGACAATGTGTCATCTCTTGTCATTTCCATGGGTAGAGGTAAAGAATTTAATCTTGTCTTCATGTTAATTAAGGTGTAATATGGCTTTTTTATTTGTTTTCTGACTTTGCTCATGCTTATAGTTGTTGGTTCAAGATGTCCAGCTGAGTCATCACAGGTGGCACTGTCCAGGCTGTCATTTTTTTTGGCAAGGTTAAAGCCACAGAGGGATGAATTAGATCCCGCTGGTGAGGGCAGTCTATACACAGGTAGGAGTTGCAAGTCTTATCCAAGGAATTGTGGACTAGAGAACAAAGGCAGTCTGTAATATGCCAATTGGACTGATCAGCAAGAAGAAATGATAGGTACAATAGCTAGAAGTTGAGTCATGGCAACTGGACTTCTTTTCTTGAGAGATTGAAATGTGAAATGTTTTGCTGCTAATCTAAGTAGCTTTTTCAGTCTGAGGAAAATTAGTGGTGAGTCCTCCATTTTATAGTTCACATTGATTTCACACACACCCTGGTCTGAATAGGCTCATGAATTGGACTAATATCCTATACGTAATGGGTGTTGGGAAAGGTTGCATAGGTGGGACTTTCACACACCACCTAATGAGCCTATTCAGATCATGGTCCACCTATGAACCTATTCAAGCTATTGTCTATCTAACAAGCCTATTCAGGCCTTTGTCCAACTTATCAGCCTATTCAGACCAGGGTATGTGTGAAATCAAGGTGAACTATAAAATGAAGGAATCACCACTAACTTTCCTCAGACTGACAAAGCTGCTTGGATGAGTAGCAAAACATTTCAGTCTCTCTCAGAAAAAGTCCAGTTGCCATAATTCAACTTCCATATATACGCACCTGGATGACTGAGAATCTTCATAGACATAGGTGCAATAGCATTTTCTTGGAGTTTGACTTCTCTCTGTAGCTCCACCATGTTTCTTGCAGGACCAGTATCTTTTAAAGGAAGTTGTCAAGGGGTTTGACTACCTAAATAGTGGGGATGATAGGCTCTTGGGAATCTGACTTGTGGGTTGCTGTCTTGGGAAGTCTTAGCTTTAGGCAGATCTGGCTTAAATATTGATCTTCGCTGTTGTGTTTACGATTACCATCAGAGCTTGTGTTGTTGGCTGTTAGCTAGCTTCTCTTGTTTTGTCTCTGTGTCCAGGTTGCTGCTTATAGCTGGGTTCAAGGTGGGTCTTTTTAAAGAAAAAATTGGAACTGGTATGTGTTTATTACTTTATGCATGTTATGAACTGTGACAACACACTTGCATATTTTTCTTGTGTGTGCAATTGGCTTGTTGTTTAAAGTTGTATTTAGAGACATTTAGAAATTTATATTATGTGGGAGAAAATTATGAGGACTGGAAGTTGGACAGACAGACATAATATGAGAGTTGTTTTTTATTCCGAAGGTGTGATTAACGCCCAACAAAGCTTAATCTGACCTCATGGATTTAAAAAACAAAACAAAGAAATTTGTTTCTGGTGGAGAATGGGTGCAAGGACATAGAATAAGCTATATAAGATCATAGAGTCATAGAAATTAAGTTAAAGTCCATCTAACATACGTCCTTTATACCACAAAAAGAAGAAGCTTATAAAAGTTTTTTTATTCTCTGTTGTGTTAAATGTGTTCTGTCTAATGAGTAACCACCTAATTTTGAAGGCTTTTTTTCCAGGCATTCACTGAATTAAATTTACCATGAAATGCCTCTGGGAAGCCAGCATGTTTCTTTGGCATGTGTGTTTTATTCCTCATTTCTCTTATCGTTTTTTAAAAAACATGTGATCTCCTCTGGCTGATGGATGTGATTTCTTGGAGAAACTACAATAATTTGTCAGTGTCACCATTATTTACCACATATACACACATACCACACCACACCTCACCGTTTTTAAATAAATAAAAATGTACATTTAGAATGATTCCTAGTTATGTAAATACCTTGAAATTCTTCAGTGAATCACTGGTATTTATTTTGATAAGCTTTGCTCCTCTGGTGTGGAGGAGCTCCTCTGGTGTGGAGGAGCCAGTGTGGAGACTAAACCACCAGCATCCACTTCCCATGTACAGTGGTACCTTGTAAGACAAATGCCCTGTAAGACGAAAAACTTGCAAGATGAATGAAATTTCTGGGAATAGGCAAAACTCGTAAGATGAAATTTCCCCCTGTGGGATGCCTTGTAATATGAATAATGGTTGCGAAATTAAAAAAAAAACAAAGGAAATTTCAAAAATGCTCCCAGGATGCTTAGCAACCCTGTAGCAATACAGGTATTGAGTATTCTTAAAAATACACCCAGGATGCATTGCAGCCTTGTGGCAATATATATATATATATTTAAAGGCACTCAGGACTCATTGCGACCCAGTGGCTTGTGGCACTGGTTAGCAGAGACCTTGAGTGCAGAGATGTGCACAGTGTTTATGCACAGTGTTTATGTATTTAAAGTGCACTTTATAAAGAGGGTTTTTTTTTTTACACAAAATGGGCATTTCTGTCTTTTTTCTAGGCTTTGGAATGAATTAATTGGTTTCCTATTCATTCCTATGGGAAACTGCGTTTTGTAAGACAATTTTTTTTGTAAAATGAATTGACCTGTAGAACAAATTAAATCCATCTTGCAAGGCACCACTGTACCTGTTATGCTAGTGAGGGAATTCCAGTGGGCCTTTTTCATGCTGTCACCTGTTGTATAGCTGATAATCATTATTTATTTGGGTGTTTTTTGTTTAGACTTATACCACACCCATTCAGTGCACAAGCCACTATGATGGGGGAGGGGGTAACATGCCCATGCAGCATTTGTAAATTTCCATGGGGATTCCCCCCCCCCAACAAACCTGCCAAGTTCCATCGGAATGCTGCTTTGTGGGCTGATCTGCTGTGCTTTTCAACCGTGTGGTTGTTTGCTTCAGGTATTTTTGCATAAACAATGGACATGGGCTGGGATTTATAGATACAGCAACTCCCCATCACTTCTTGATGGGTGTGACCCTAGCCTATTCCACTTCTGCAGCCAAGCTGCCTCAGTGGCAGTTCCTGTTCCCGTATCATCAGGGCATCTCAGTTGCTGCCTGCACATCGTTGTCACTGGTGTAAAATGGGTGCATTGCTGTCCTTTCAATAAGTAGCATGGGTGGAATCCCCACCACCACCTCCTTGTCTGCTGTGCTAAAGACACCAGATCACTGAAAACCATGAGAGTGTGTGGAAGAGGAGAATGGGGCACAGTGGGTGTGTTTTCTCAAAGAGGGTATGGAGTTTAGGTGTAGCCTCTTCATAGAACTGGTGACACACCCTCTGGTGGAGGAGGGAGCAATCTCTATAGTCACACTAATGATGAGTGTGATGTGCCAATTTAAACTGTAGCACAGGATGCAGTCGTGACTGGAAACTCGGACAAAGGGGAAAACAAGTCCAGAAATACCTTTTACTTCCAAGCACAAGAGATAAAATATTTAGTCAAGTCTCAGCAGCAGTACACATCCAAATGTTCAGCATCATCTGGGTCTAAAAAGCATCTGTTTGGTGTGGAAATTTGATACATATGCAGTATGCTTTTCAACCTAAGAAAAAAAGGGACTTGCCACTACTAACAATACAGGCAGATATTTTCTGATATGATTAAGCTTAGTGCCAGCAATGATTATACATGTGAAGCATGTGTTTAACCAGCTGGATAAAATGTTTTGCATTTTTAGTAGCAAAACTTTTAGCAGTATTACATCGCAGCAGTGGATGCAAACTGACTTTAATCCCAATATCTGGGACAGGAGTTCTATTACATGCAAAAATAATTGATACTCCCGTGTTCAGATGCAAATGCTTTATGTCAGAATGATTTTTCACAATATTTCTGTTTTTTTTATTTCAGTGTAATGAAACTTCCTTCTTTTTTGAAGCACACAGCAAAACTGCATGCAAACATTTGTGGAAATGCTGTGTAGAACAGCATACATTCTTCAGGTAGGTGCACCACTACTCTGAAGAACTGGTGATTAAACGACTGCAGAAGATAGGCATGCTTTGGCATGGGGACTTTAGAAATTAACTGTAGCATTTGTCCTTCAATTAAAAGGTGTACTCATAACTCTAATACAGCCCTGACTACATTAAAGGCAGAGGTCAGGATCCTGTTTGGTCAAACTGCTTGCACAATGGACCAGCATTTTCTGAACCTGTGCAAGGAGGTATACAGATTATCTTTACACATGTGGAAATCCTATTTGTTGCAATGGAGTGATTTCATCTGTGTAAAATTGCAAAATCATACTGCATTGTGCTGACAGAGCACTATGTTATATTGGAATTTAGCAGAAGTTTGGTCGATAGCTTCAGCTGATTTGCTTGTGCTGGTTTGGATTCAGAAAGAAGCAGCCAACATCCTGTTGTGAATGATATAGCTTTCAGGGATGTATTGCCTCAAGGTATGAGGACACCAAATGAAAAATGAAATGCTGTTTTGTCAGTTCGTTACATAACGAAACAAAATGAACCAAACCATGGAAGCAGTGTTTTGTTAGTAACGAAATGAAACTGGCGGATTTTTTTTTTGTTTAAAATGAACCAATTCATTTAGCTGTAAAACAACATCCCTGGGTCCTAGAGGCACCACATTAGGTGCCTCTAGGACCCAGGGCAGACATTTTATAGAATAGCAAATCAGTTCATCACTGGTTCATTTTGTACAATTTGTTTTTAAAAAATTCATTTCTAATGAAATGAAACTAATCATAGCAGAACAAAAGGAAACAAAACACAATTTTTCCATTTCATGCCCATCCCTAGTATGAAATCATTGTTGTGTGCAGAGTTGCACTGTGTAATGCACAACAGAAAATGTCCGTAGCAGTTCCTACGCAAGGCAGTTTGCTTCTAAAAGTTACATCACTTGTGTTAGGCCAGCAAAATAATTTCCCACTAATAAGTGGGAAATAGTTTGAATAAATAGCATTATTCTGAAAATGTTTGTGTAGCAACTTACTCCAAAGGTTAAGTTCTATATCAGATTCTATACTGCGGAATTTTTTTATACTTAATTAAGGAAGTGTGTGTTTTTCTTGCACGGTGGTATATCAATTGTAAAATAATCTTTGTACTTGCTGAGCATGGCCTTTGGTGTTCTAAAGAGCACATTTGGTTGCAAATCCAATGTGCTTGCTAAACAAGCATCAGAACTCAGATAAGAGAATAAGTAATAATTAGAAGAGAGCAGTAAACTATTACTTATATAACAGGGAAACATTAGAAACAGAGAGTAACTTAAAAGATTCTTCCTGTTTGAGAAGACCATCTAGAATCTATCAGAGTTTGAGAGTGTTGTTATTTGATATTTGTTATCCCAGTGAAAGTAATTTTTTGAATTGTAGAGTTGTCAACATTAAACTCAGGTATATATATTTTAAACATACATTCCAGAAGGGTAGCCATGTTAGTCTGTTGCAAACAAAACAACAGAGTTTTGTGATATGTTAAAGATGAACAAGTTTTTGTTTGACATGCTTTTCTAGAATGCAGCCTGCTTCTTCAGATACAGTGGTACCTTGCAAGACAAATTTATTTTGTTCTACGGGCCAATTCAGTTTACGAAAAATTCATCCTACAATACGCGGTTTCCCATAGAAATCAATGGGAAACTGATTAATCCGTTTCAGAGATCTGGAAAAAGGCAAAAAAGCCTTTGTTCAATGTTTTCATAAGCTGTACACCGTAATCATCACAATTATACCAAAGTAAGACTTGACTTATCTTGCTTTGCATTTAATGAGTTTATCTCATATACTAATTTCACATTTTGAGTTGACTTACTGAAATAAATGAACATTTGCACAGTATTCTAATTTTTCAAGTTTCACTTGTAGTTCTGTTTATGAAACAAAAGTTAAGATCTTTGCCTTATGTCTTTATAAATAACCAGACAGAACAGGCCAATAGAAGTTGAACTAGCATTATGCATCAGAAAAAAAGTTTTAAGTATTGAAAGAAAATATGATAGGCTCAAAGTAAGTTTGGAAAATATAGTTTCTTACTCTTTTCATTCTGAGTTTGGACACATGTATTTAGATACTGCTTTCATATATCATTAAAATATCCAATCTGTGTGTCCTCAGTATTCATTAGAAGAATGTTACAACATATCTGCTTTTGTAAATAGAAGTCTGTTTTGCAGGGTTGATTTTTAACTGAATAAATACAGCAAAAACAATTCTGTCTAGTTAGATAACTAATCTAATAGATTAAACCATAAAGACATTGGTAATTTAATGGATTACAGAATACCTTTCTCAACATATGTTTTTTTTTAAAATGTTCTACAAATGAACTTTGTTATAAATCTCTGCAAATGAATAGTTTCTGTAGAAAAATGGCATGGCCCCATCTAGTGGGTATTATGCATGTTATATAATTTGAAGAGTTTATATAATCAATGGAATTTATTTTTGGAATGTTCATAAAATAACTATTTATTTATTTTAAACAGACAAATACCGTAGTGCCTCTTAAGATGAAAAACTCATAGGACAAATAAAATTTCTAGGACTGCAGGCTGCTCCTCGCAGCCATACAGACAGTTGATTTTGACAGCTCAGTTTGCAATGATTAGCTGCACAAAAGGACGGGTTCCATTTGCAATGATTAGCTGCATGAAACCTAATCATTGTAAAGGGACTCCTGCCTTTCATGCAGCTAGTCATTGGAAATGGAAAGGGCTTTTGCTATCTTTTGGGGGAGGGTGTTTGAAAACCTAAAGCACTTTCAAAAGCCTACTGCCCCAAAGACAGCAAAATCTCTTTCCCATCTTTGGGAAAGGGCTTTTGCTGGCTGCCCCAGCCCAGGAAATCAGGGGGAAAGCTTCCATCCTTTACTGGGTTGGGGCAAAATCCCCTCAATCAATTGGTAGCCAAAGGCTGCTCTGGGTAGCCTGACAGCCTGTCAAAACCAGCAATCTGTCGGGCTGCACAGAGCAGCCTTTGCCTGCTGGTTGATTGAGTTTTTTTTTGTGATTTATTGACCTTGACAAACCATGGATCAAAATGAATCACCATTTTTCTGATTCATTCCCATCTAGTTGTGATCAATGAAATATAAGTATGATGTTCTATGAATTCTTGCTAAGAAAAACAAGAAAACTGTGGCTTCCTTCTAGCTGCATCTTCCCTCCTCCCCTACTGTCTCCTGCCCAAATTTTAAATCTTACAAAGTTGTCAATAATAGGCATGGGGTTTTTTTTGGAAAAAAGGCGAAGAGTGGTGAAAAAAATACATATACAACACTTTATGCTCCCTTCTGATTGTTGCGTTGCTTCATAAATTCAACTCTGTTGTGTATAATCATGGGATTATTTTTTTAAATCAAAACAGAATGCCAGAAAACGAGACCAACTCTCTAACAAGGAAACTTGGTAAACTTGGCTCTCTAGGCTATAAACATCGATATAGGTAAGTCAACCATATGGTTAAGAACATCCTTTAATTAAACATTTTCTTGTTTTTTTAATAACTGCAGAAAATTTTGTTCTAGGTATCCTTCATTTGTGATAAATAAGTACAGAGCTGTCTGGATAGGTCAGTGAGTTAGGTACCTGGTGCAGAGCCAGAGTTAATGTGTTTGATTCCCCACTGTGCCTCCTGTGAGTAGAGCCAGCCTGTGTGGCCTTGGGCAAGCTGCGGTCCCAGGATGCCCCTAGAAAATGGGAATGGTAAACCACTTCTGACTACTCTCTGTCTAAAAAACCCTGGGAATGGTCACCATAAGTCAGACTTAACTTGATGGCACATGATTATTATGAAATACATAGAGCTAAAAAAGAAAAAGAAAAAGAAAGCCTGAACTCATCCTCTTCTACTATGTGCTTACAGTCTGTTTAGTTTTGTATTGCTGTAGTGCATCTGTGTTCTTTTTTCTTTAATGCAGTAGTATTGTTGTATTGTTGGGTATTTTTGGTGCTATTGTATAACGTTGTTTTATGGTTTGTAATTTTAGTGCTGCACTTCATTTGCTTTGGTTTGAGCAGTAGTAGGTGTTTTTTTTTTAAAATTCCTTTCCTCCCACCCCTTTTCTCTTCCCTCTCTCCCGCCATGTTCACAGGGGCTCACATACCGACGGTGGTGGGCCGTGGGCGGTACGCTGGTAGCCGTTGGGTTTGTCAGAAAAGAAGAACCAGGGTCAGACAACTTGTGCCTGTCCCCCGTTCTGACCCCTCGGCTCTCTGCCACGTGCCCGGGAGTCACCCCACCAGTGCCCCCAACCTTCCCTGTATCCTGATAAATGCCAGATTGGTACATAATAAGATTCCCATCATCCACGACACCATCACGGATGAGAAGCCCGATCTGGCATTTATTACCGAGACCTGGGTCGGCTCGGAGGGGGGGGGCTTCCCTCTCCCTGTTGTGTTCGCCCGGGTTTCAGGTAGAGGGAGTGGGAAGGCTGGGGGGTCAAAAGGGAGGAGGGGCCGCAATCGTGTACAGGGACCGTTTTCACGTCAGCAGGGCCTCGACATTGGTTAGCCAGGGGTTGGAAGCTCTTCACCTGTTGGTGGGACAGCGGGACAGATTTGGCATTGTGTTGGGTTACCGAGCTCCCCGCAACCCTGCACAATCCCTCCCAGAGCTCACGGAGTTCATCGCCGCTGCTCTGTTGAGGTCCCCACGCCTTTTGGTTGTGGGAGACTTCAACGTGCATGTGGGCGGTGGACTCTCTGGTGCAGCTCTGGAGTTCATGGAATCCATGGCTTCCATGGGTCTGTCCCAGCATGTTCTATGCCCCACCCACAGGTCTGGGCACACCCTGGATCTGGTCTTTACCTCCATGTCGGGGGATTCGTGTCTGGAGGTGGGGAGCATTGCCTCCCTTCCTGTGTCATGGACAGACCACCACCTGCTCTCATTCTCCCTGGCGATCCCGTCCCCGTCCCCGCGGGGACCACCGGCCTTCTGTTTTGGCCCGCCCCCGGAGGCTCATGGACCCCCAGCGGTTCAGTGAGCTCTTCGGGGAGCCTCCTGGTGGTCTGACTGGTGATGCGGCTGAGGATGTGGCTAATCTTTGGCATGCAACAGCTGTCCACACCATAGACCGGATCACCCCCAAGCGCCTCCTCCGCTGCCGAGCCCGGCCCTCCCCATGGTTCACCGGGGAGCTTAGGGCAATGAAGCAGGTCAGGAGGAGGTTAGAGCGCAGCTGGAGGAAAACCCGCACGGCGTTGAGTAAGGCTGCCGTTGACGCCCAGACTAGTCGCTATATCATCGCGATAAGGGAGGCCAGAACATCTTTCACCTCCCTGAGAATTGCTGAGGCCTCGAACCGCCAGGCGGAGCTCTTCCGGGTGGTTCGAGACCTCAGCAATCCTAGTCTGGCTAGGCCTCCTCCTACTGAGTTCAGTAGCGAGCAATTTGCAGCCTTTTTTCGAACCAAAATTGAGGCCATCCGTGCTGGTCTTGACTCCGGTTGCAGTGGTCCCGCGCCGCCATCCACAGTTGCTGGTCCGCCTTCGTCGCCTCGGTTGGATGCGCTTGGGCCTGTTTCTGCTGTCGAGGTCTCCAAGGCTATGGCGCGTTGCCGGCCTGCCTCCACTCCTTTCGACCCTTGCCCTGCCTGGCTAATTAGAGCTGCCAGAGGGACTATGGCCGAATGGGCTTCTGCCATCGCCACCGCCTCCTTCAGCGAGGGGATTTTTCCCTCTCGTCTGAAGGAGACGGTGGTAAAGCCCATTCTGAAAAAACCTGGCCTGGCGGTGGACGATTTAGCAAATTATTGCCCTATCGCCAACGTCCCGTTCATGGGCAAGGTGATCGAGAGGGTGGCGGCGGTCCGGCTGCAGTCATACCTGGAGGATCGGCAGTGCCTCGATCCTTGCCAGTCCGGGTTCAGGCCCCGCCGGGGTACCGAAACAGCTTTGGTCACCCTGCAAGATGACCTTCTCAGGGCGGCCGACAGGGGTTGCTCTTCCCTGTTGGTCCTCCTGGATCTGTCAGCGGCCTTTGATACCATCGACCACGGTATCCTGTTGGACCGGCTCTCTGAGGTTGGAATCGGAGGCACTGCTCGCAGTTGGCTCCGTTCCTTCCTGGAAGGAAGGTCACAGTACGTGCAGCATGGGGGGGGGGAGTTGTCGGCCCCTTGGGTCCTCCCTTGTGGGGTTCCGCAGGGGTCGTCTCTGTCCCCCATGCTGTTTAACATCTACGTAAGGCCGTTGGCGGGGGTCATCAGGAGTTTTGGAGTCTGCTGTCATCAGTACGCTGATGACACGCAGCTCTATCTCTCCTTTAACACCTCTGCTGTGGAAGCTGTGGAAGTTCTCGACGGGTGCCTGGAGGCTGTACTGGCTTGGACCGGGGCGAACAGGCTTAAGCTCATCTCCGAGAAGACGGAGGTCATGTTCTTCGGGAGCTCGCCGTCGGGGTACGGTGGCCCTCTCCCCTGTCTGGGGGGAGTTTCCCTCCAGCTCGCGGAGAGGGTGCGGAATCTGGGTGTGTTACTGGACCCGGCGCTTGCCATGGAGCACCAGGTGGCGTCGGTGACCAGGTCCGCCTATTACCATCTCCGTCGGATCGCCCAGATCCGCCCGTACCTCGACGCGAACTCCTTGAGAACAGTGGTCCAAGCTCTGGTGATCTCGAGGCTGGACTACTGTAACGCCCTCTACATGGGGTTGCCCTTGAATCTTCTCCGGCGCCTGCAGCGGGTACAGAACGCAGCGGCCAGGCTGGTGGCTGGTGTGCGTCGTTATGACCACATCAACCCAGTCCTGGTCCGCCTGCACTGGTTGCCCGTTGCAGCCCGGATTAGATTCAAGGTCCTGGTTTTAGTCTATAAAACCCTCCATGGCTTGGGACCGGACTACCTGGCAGAGCGTATCGCTCAGCGGTCAACCTCGGCCCGTCCCGTTCGGCAGGCGCGAGCGCACTTGCTTCGGGTCGCCACCCCTCGGGAAGCCCGGAGGACGAGCACTCGGACCCGGGCTTTCTCTGTGGCGGCCCCCAGCCTCTGGAACTCCATCCCCAGTGAAGTGCGCTCTGCAGAGTCCCTGCTGGCCTTCCGAAAGGCGCTAAAAACCCATCTTTTTCGGGAGACCTTTGGCGATGTTTAATTTTTTTTTTCTTTTCCTTTTCCCGCCATCCTAACTTGTGCTTCTTTGTTCATCGTTTAGTTGAGGTGCTACCTGGTTTTAATTGTGTTAAGGGTGTTTTATTGGTATGTTTTATCCGATTAGTCATTGTAATTTGGTTGGCTTTGCTGCCTTTTGTAAGCCGCTTAGAGTACATAGTAGATAAGCGGAATATAAATACAATAAATAAATAAATAAATAAATAAATAAATAAATAAATAAATAAATAAATAAATAAACAAACAAACAAACAAACAAACAAACAAACAAACAAACAAACAAACAAACAAATAAATAAATGAAAATGTAGAGTATTGTGAAAATGCATCCGCTAAAATGTGTGATTAAAAAGTCACCCTACCAAAATGCCTTTAAATACATGTGGGAAGATCTGTAGGACATGGGAAGCATCACCCACTTCCCCCTGTAATACAGAGAGTCAAGCATCAGCTGAGCAGTGAGGAAGTGACCGAGTTCTGGGCAGGTGTATCATTGGGAAGAGGGAAGATTGGTGCCATTAATTACCTTCCTTCCCTTCTCTTGTAAGCTCGATGGAGGTAAAAGGGTTCTTTCTCCATCCTCAGTAGGGGAGGGGGGAGAAGCTACCCCCGTCAGAATCACTGGTTGCAGGGAAGGCTTATCATAGCTGACCTAGTGATCCAAATTACCTGTATGCAAGTAGACTCAGTGAAGCTCATGCATGTTCACTGATGCTTAGGGGAAAGTTAAACTTTGTTTCTCCACTCTGTGTTGGTAAGCCAGAAGCTGTCCAAGAAGAAAATATTCAGGTGATCCTCCCAGTAATTATGGGTAGGAGTTTTTTAAACATAGAAAATAATTGCTTCTCAGTCATTAAATAAATCCACATGAGCATGTTTCAGTCATTCAGCTGCTGATGTTTTGGCAGCTGGGAGTTCTCACTAGAAAGATTTTGCATAATGAATAATTGTTTAAGAGTAAAGTCTAGCAAGTCTATGGGTTTTGTGTATGATGAAACTGAGATCATATTATCAGATCCTGTTGTGCAACATGGGAGGAGAAAACCTCATAAATTCATTGTGAAATATTCTGTTATAATGCTGTGTTTTATTTATAAAACATAATGAATCATATTTAAATCAGATAATTCTTGACTATACTATCCTCAGTTTTCCTTACATTAAGAGCCTAAACCGTGCTGCTGTGGTAAATGATGCCATTTAGGTGCTCATTATAACAGCTCCCTTAGCCACCTCCCTTAGAGGAATCCAAAAATGTTAGCAGCTCTGTGGATAAAACAATTCTAGTAATTTTTATCTCTGCTAGGAATGGGTATTTTGTAATGCAAAGAGGTTCTAACTGCATATTTAGGAGAGAGCTACCCCTGTTATCTTGCATGTTGTTTCATTCCCCCATCCCTTATGGTGGAGGATGTCGCTAAGCACAGAGACAGAGGGGAAGCCTGAAGCAGGCTACAGATCAGCTAATGTCAGTCTTCCATAAGCAAACATTCCTCTTCTAACTCCCTGTTCTTAACTTGAATATGTCTTAAAATGATCTGGACTGTATATTGTCTCTCATTATTGTAAGCCACCTTGGGTCCTTTTCCAAGGAGAAAGGTGGGGTAAAAATATTCAAAATCAATAAATAAAATAAATAATATTTCTAAAGTCGAGACCACTTTTGAGCCATGCTTCTACTTTACCGCCAGTGCTGATCTTTGGGTTGATTTTGCCCCCCTCCCAATTTTGATAGTCACAGTGATTAGACTATATGGGTCCATTTTTCTCTCTGTGATTCACAGCAAGGGTTTTTTTTTTGCACACAGCTGCCCTCAGTTTCATCTCACATGACTAATGGCATAGGTAGGTATAATCCAAAAAATCTGGAATGCCAATAGTTCTCCACCTCTTCTGGAAAGTTCTTAAAAATAATACATTCCAGGGCCAAGAGGCATTCCTAGGGCCTTTTGAAATCAACCTGTTTGCTGTGTGTTTCCTTGTTATATAATTTAATTTGGTAGTACTTACCTGTGCTTTAAAATAAGCCTTTGCCTGAATCAACTTGTAACAACAATTATGCATAGTGAATAAACGATTGAAGTAGCAGATTAAAATGCAGAATAATACAATTTCTGGTAGATTTCTTGTATGTCTGCTCAATTTTATTATGTACATGATTTTCTGAATTGTAGCCCATTTCTTCAGACATATTGGGCTACTAGCCACTAAAGCTTGTGCTAAGTAAATTTTGCTGGTCTTGAAGCTGTCTCAACAGTCCTGCTCTTTTATTGAAGGAAATTAACTCAAGATACAGTATATGGGTAATTGACTGTATGGCCTATTGAAAGTTCGGCCTGAGGTAGGCTCTTTTGTTCTTAGCTGAAGAAGGATTTTGTGTAAAATCATCTTGGAAAAATACTTACAGTAAATATTGAAGAAAGTGGCCGAAGCACTTGCCACCTATGGCAGTTTCTACTTCAAAGCAAAGTGGCCAGAATCCTGTTGGTGACTGCATAAGTAAGGTTTCTGCAAGTTGAGATATCTCATTGAGAAGATGCTGGGTGTGTCTTGATTATGTGCCTGGTCACATGTTCAATAACACAATTGAGATGTGGCCCAGCACTTTGTCAACCCACTGCAATTGATCATGGCATCCCTGTAACAATGTTTATGTGATTTGCACCGTGAATAATGTTAAAGAGTCAGTTAATCAAACAGAAGAAGGGCTGGCTGCCCAATATTCTGTAGCACCAAAAAGATCTCCAGGGGAATGAAGCTCATGCCCTGCTAGGATGTCTGTCTGATGGACCATCTGTTTGTCCTCTTGGACCACTGGCCACTTCAGGTGATTTCCTGTAGGTTTCAGAATACAATGGAAAGTAGGTTTCTTGTTTCTTATAATAAAAAGTTCAAAGTGATAGTTAATTAAATTCATGAGCTTAGACCGGGAAAACATGGCATCTGTAGCTTATCATTCCAATAAAAGCTGAATCTGTTGCTGACAGTTATGCTTTCTCAGATTATTCATTATTCATCTTTGGTCTACACTTCTTGGCCTGTCAGTTTTGCAAAGGGGCGAGAGCACAGAAAGCTTGCTGACAGAGGTCCTTGTGTCACACATAGCCCAGCCACTTCATATGCATGCATTGCACATTGTATGCCTTGTGTTATTTAGCATCTTCACTAAGCAGAGGAAACAGAAAAGACAATATAGCTAAACTTCCAGCTTTTACATCTATTTTATCTGCTCAGGTTTGTTTATGTTATTCTTGTTAGGGTAATACATAACTGGGCTTGGAAAAGTTACTGTTGGGGTACAACTCCTGAACTGCCTGGCCAGCAAAGCCAATGACCATGGTGCTTCAAGTATTCTTTAGTTGTAGTCCAAAAAATTATATTTTCCAAAGTCTCGGGGGGAAAGTATGGTAGAAAGAGAGTTTCACTTACCAGCTGCATTTTCTGATTGAGAGAAAGGAAAGGGTTAAAGGGTTGAAAAATGCAGGATATTATATTATATTATATTATATTATATTATATTATATTATATTATAT